>PVJN01002077.1:0-124902 GCA_004026805.1 Lasiurus borealis
GGAGTGACAGGTTTTAGATTTGGGGGCTGATAGCTTCTTATCTCTGGAACACTTGTTCTGGAAAGACAGACTCCATGTAGGAGGTCGTATCTTGTGGCCACAATGCTGGAGAGAATACATAGACTTTCATGTGACAGCCTTAGCTGAGCCTTGCCTTCCAGCTATCCCTTCACAAATTCCAGATATGTAGACACTCTGGCCCATCCACCAGTGAAATACCACCAAGAGACCTCTATCAACAACACACAGAACAAAGAATTGCTTAGATGAGACCTATCTGAATTTATAACCACCAAAATTGTGAAATATAAGAATAATGGTTATTGTTTTAAGCAACTATATTTTGGGAGTTTTGTTGTGAAGCTATGATTAAGCATAATACTTTTCTCCTGGGGCTGTGAGTATTTTAATGTCAAAAACTTTGTATATTTACTTTTATATATTCACAGTAACCACCACTATGCCCAGGTACTTAAATAGGGCAGGATTTTCTTCTAGAAGTTTCTCCTATTGCTCAAGTATATTTTTCTAAGAAAGGGTTTTTCAACCTTAGCTACACATTAGAATCAGAGAGATTGTGAAATCCTGATGTAGGACACAGACATCTGTGAAATAGAATTATTCCTTTATAAAATTGTAAAAAAAGCAGAGCAAAAGCAAATACTTCTTTATGTTTGGGGGATAAATGAGTAGATGGATTAAGTATTTACACGTGATCTCATGGAGATATGGAACATTGCTTTTACATTAGTGATTAGTGAAGATTCATTTTACTGTGGACTGTATTGTAACTCCTTTCATTTGAAGAGGAGATAGGAACTGCATTTCAATCTAGTAGATATAAATCCATTATCTGTAGATGTTTATGGAACACTACTATTCATTTCACCCTATTCTGAATGAAAATGGAGCCTAGGGGAAATGAAGAGATACTTATCCTGTTCTCAAGACAGTTATATTTTTGTCCTCTCAAATTATGTTGAGGATATAGAACTAACACATGATTCAGTAAAAGTGATACTTGTTAAAATATGTTTGTTTTGCTAAATTTTGTGATAGAAATCATTGATGGAGTTTGGAGGAAGGGAGATAAATGAAATATAAAATGGTCAAAGAAGTAAATGATAGGCAAAATTTGGCCAAGGAAAGGGAATGCCAGTCGAAGAGACAAAACACAGAGATAAAATGAGCATGGGGTGTTTCTTTGTTTGAGGGCATCAGAGATCAGCCTAGACTGCAAGCATGTTGGGAAAGAGGGCAAAATGAGGATAGGAAGGTTTTATGGGAGAAAACTCTGAAAAATACCTCAAAGTTTTTCAAGTCTTTAAAAAATTTACTATTCTATGATTTGGAGCAACACATAATCCATTTAATCCCTGGTCATTTAAGAAAGGGTAACACTTTGCACTGGCAAACTAGTAATATCTTAAAAGTTTTCAATTTCCTCTGCTCAAACCTGAACCTTTTCCCCCAAGGAGATGAGTCTCCAACTTCTGTCCTGGGCTAACCAAGGATACAGAGAGCAATTTTTTATTTGGTAGTTAATTATCAGTCTATCAGAATATCTAAATGTAGAGCAAGGAAACAGCTTTCCCAATATTCTGGGATCTTGAACACAGGAGGATAACTTAGGTATCCAGCATGTAGGAAGGGAAGGATTCCTGTCCCTGTGCGATTTCCCAGATACTAAGAGGAGAAATGGGAATTTCTCTTTAAATGCATGTTCCTCAAACCTCACTTTTCTGTGGTTCTTTATTATTATTATTATTATTATTATTATTAAAGAACAGTTACGCTTTATACATCAAATATCTAACTGCTGTTAATTCCAGTATTTTTTTTTATCAAATCTGTAAATACATTTATGTATGTATATTTGCTTGTGTTTATATGTGGTTTGCTGAAGATAGAGCAGAACAGAGAGGAACTCTTCCTCTGTGGAGCTTGCATTCAATAAGAGGAATAAGATGTTTACTTATAAATTTGATAAGTTCTTTAGGAGGATATACAGTTTTAAAAATTTTTCCAAAATGAAAAGAATTATCTACTTTCAACTACCTTAGAATCTTAGTCCTGTACCTGAGAGTTAACTTGTAAAAAATAAATAAATGGGTGTTCTGATTTCATGCCTCAATCTCATAAACAGGCTTATGAACTGGTCTTTAAAGAGGGAACTGCTCACTGTGCAGAGGTAATGGGTGGTGACAATAACTAGGTTCCTCAGGGCTGTTTGGTAAGTGATCAAACCATCTTCCTTGAGGACCAACCTCTATGGTGGGACAGTAGGTTAATGAGCCCTTTGTCTAACTATCGGCACTTAATAAAGATAAAACAGCGCTAAAGTGCTTTCAGAAAGTGTCATCAACAAGGGTTAAAACAGAAAAGAGTTACTAGTCAAATGAATTAAAATTTTTAATTAATAAAAAGAAAACCCAACAACAACAACAAAAAAAAAACAATTGGGCTTTATTTAACACAATATATTGGTTCCATTTGGCTGAATCACTTTAAAGTGTTGGTCCTCTGGAGAATGTGGTAACTAAATGTGGTAACTGAATAATTCTATGATCAAGGAAAAATGAGCATTTATTTAAAATTAAAATTTAATAAATTTTTAAAGCCATACTTTTAATATAAAGGAGGATTTTACAAAAAATGATTCTTTGCCTATGAAATTAATACCCTGTTGACATCAGGGTATTTGTTAAAATGACCAGGCATGATTCATCATTCAAGCTCTAGTTGTGAACACAGCCATGACTATCATCGCTTCAAAAACATTAAAGCCTTGCCCCTTCCTTTATAACAGTATTATTTTATATCTTTACAGAGGCAATGCAGCCATTTGAGGAAAGGCTTTCATAAAAATCACATCTAATAAATGGCAGAACTGGGGTGTGGGTGTATTGATGCCAGATCCCATCCTTTTTCTATTTTACTGCAACTAATTCTAACCCATGGGCAGCTCAGAGAGTGCCATTAATCAGACTATATTTGTCCCTCTACTGGGGGTTGGTCTACTCCCAAATTTGAGGCCATTTCATATTTTCTTACTCTAATCCATTTTCTTATTCCTTTAGTGGATTTTAAAATTTGGATTGGACCTGGTTCCCTTTCCTTCTTTTGGCTTCTCAAGGACAGAAAAGAGGGATGGAGCTGCCCTGCTGTGTCAGTGGTGAGGACCTTTATCACCATGCCCTCATCTTAATTTTAGATTTAGGAGCACAAATGGGAAACATGTTCACTTTATGACATTTCTCCCTTTTCTGTCATATAATTTTAAAAAATGCCCCAATCAATTACTTTTTTTTTTAAGTAGTAAAAAATTCCCTTCTGGACTTATGTTCCATGTGCTGAGTTTGAGCCTGGAATACCATTTTACTGCAGGAAATAGGGGGCTATAGTGAAAAATGCTGACATAACCTCTACCATAGAGGTGCTAGCAGGCACAGTTATAATAAATAATGTGAAAAATATGTTACATTTCAAGACAATTACATGTTCAGCCATCTTTAGGGTAGCTGGCCCATGAAGGGGAGGGATTAGTTTTCTGTGACAAGGATAAAAGACCCATGACTCATGAATGTCAAAAGGTATGAATGAATTACAAGAGCTGAATGAAAGCCATGTAATTACCTATTGTAGGTAAAAAAAATATTCTATTTATTTGCAGGAGAGAAAGATGTCAAAACCCAGCCAGGGCATTTCTGCCAGTTTGGGATTTGACCTATAAGGCTGGAGGTACAAAATGTTGGGCAATGCTCTATGAACTCAACGGGCACTGCCATATGTACAAAGAAGCTGATTTTTATTCTTGACCTTTTCTTCATCTAAATATATGTTCAGTGGACAGGAAAGTGATGACTTATGTTCCTAGAAGGATGAGGCTGTCTGTGCCTGCAGATAGTGAAGTGGCCAGGGGAGCACTGCAGATAGTCAGAGTGTTAAACAATCCAGTGCTGCTCAAGCTGTATTCTCAATGGCATGCCCTGTCTTGTCTTTTGATTGCTACATCCACTCCTTCTTCTTCAGCTGAGCATAACAACAGTGGCTATTCAGGTGC
This sequence comes from Lasiurus borealis, assembly GCA_004026805.1. Taxonomy (NCBI): domain Eukaryota; kingdom Metazoa; phylum Chordata; class Mammalia; order Chiroptera; family Vespertilionidae; genus Lasiurus; species Lasiurus borealis. The sequence goes on from PVJN01002077.1 coordinate 4,064, forward strand.
CTCTTCCCAGGGGCTATTCACCTGTAGGTAAGGGAAGTTTGCTTTCATTTCTTTTCCTCCTTAAGTGCCTTAACCCAATCTGAATTGGGGTAATGAATTAGGTTGTGTGAGTTGCAGATTCTCATCTCCTGTGTCTGGCTTAGGTCCCCCATAACAGTTTCTAATTCCCCAAACATGGTACTTGTGCTTAGGGCACTGTGCTTCCACAGCCTGTTGACCAAATGCATCCTTCCTCTAGATTGTAAGCTACCTGAGGAAACTGCATCTGTCTTATTTGGCTTTGTAGCCTGGCATATAGTGGATGCTCTGTAAACAAAAATTAATCAAATAAAGAAATACATTCACTCCTTATGGGTTAAGATAGTGGACACAAATCGCAGCTCCTGAGCCACATGTGGCTCTTTGGCCCCTTGAGTGTGGCTCTTCCACAAAATACCACAGCGTGGGCGAGTCTATTTTGAAGAAGCGGCATTAGAAGTTTAAGTTTAAAAAAATTGGCTCTCAAAAGAAATTTCAATCATTGTTAACTATTGATATTTGGCTCTGTTGACTAATGAGTTTGCCGACTACTGGATTAAGACATTTCATATGTCCATGTATCCTACAAACAATATTCTGTTGATCCTATGTTCAGGCATTGGTTTAGTCATTTTGATTTAAGTGAGTCACACACCTTGCCCTAGAGGGACACTCATTTTAATAGGAAGCTTAACCATGTGAATAATCACAATATAGTTTAACAATGACTATATAAAACAGTGGCATGGACCAGATAGAAAGTTAGCAAGGAGGAGTGACCGGTTCAGCATATATCACTTATTAACTAGACACTGATAATATTTGGCCTTGTATTATTAGTTATTTACATATTTATTCATCTGTAGGTATAGAAAGTTCTATTAACCCAAATAATCATCAACCATATCTTCTAAATCTTTATAACATCTTGAATACCTAGTGTAGAGCTTGCTATAGCTAGATAGTTACTTAATAGGATGTTATGATGGGAGTAGGAAGACTGGAACATGACTTAAGTTAAATTACGTAGTCTTGAATATTAATCTTGCTATATACTGGCCTATGTCCTTGAGGTCATGTAAAACCTTTGTTAAACCTTTCTAAATATTAGTTTCTTTTCTATAAATGTGATGTATCCTACAGTTTTATTTTGAGAATTAGCAAACAACAATTAACCAGATTTTATGTGCTTAGTAAGTGTTGCCTTTTTTGCTCTAAATAAATATTTGTCTGTTTATTGATGGACATGAGATAAATTACACATTAAACTAAAAATACAGATAATTGGCAATTATGAATGTGCTGATTTTCTTTTTTTAAAATTAATGTTTATTGTTCAGATTATTACAGATGTTCCTCTTTTATCCCCCCATAGCTCCCCTCCAACTGATTCCTCCCTGCCACTGTCCTCATCCATAGGTGTAATATTTTTGTCCAATCTCTTCCCTCACTTCTCACACCCCCTTGTCCCTGAGAATTGTCAGTCCATTCCATTTCTATGCCTCTGATTCTATTATATTCAACAGTTTATTTTGTATATCAGATTTTTTTTATTGACTTGATTTTTAGATTCACTTGTTGATAGATATGTATTTGTTGTCACTTTGTTGCTCATAATTTTTATCTTTATCTTTACCTTTTTCTTCTTCTTCCTCTTCTTAAAGAATACCCTTCAGCATTTCATATAATCCTGGTTTGGTGGTGATGAACTCCTTTAGTTTTTTCTTGTCTGTGAAGCTCTTTATCTGACCTTTAATTCTCAATGATAGCTTCGCTGGGTAGAGTAATCTTGGTTGTAGGTTCTTGCTATTCATCACTTTGAATAATTCTTGCCACTCCCTTCTGGCCTGAATAGTTTCTAATGAGAAATCAGCTCACCATTGTATGGGTACTCCCTTGTAGGTAGCTACCTGTTTTTCTCTTGCTGCTTTCAAGATTCTCTCTTTGTCTCTTGCTCTTGGCATTTTAATGATGATGTGTCTTGGTGTGGTCCTTTTTGGATTCTTTTTGTTTGGGGTTTTGTGTGCTTTCTTGACTTGTAAGTCTATTTCTTTCACCAGGTAGGGAAAGTTTTCAGTCATTATTTCTTCTAATAGGTTTTCAATATTTTGCTTTCTCTTTTCTTTGGCACCCCCATAATTCTGATGTTGGTACACTTGAAGTTGTCCCAGTTGCTCCTTACACTATCTTCATACTTTTGGATTTTTTTTTCTGTTTGTTTTTCTGGTTGTGTGTTTTTTTGCTTCCTCATATTTCAAATCTTTGGTCTTATTTTTGGGATTCTCTAGTCTACTGTTGAATTTCTGTATATTATTCTTTATTTCAGACAGTATATATACTTAATTTCTGACTAGTTCTTTTCCATTTTTTGGCATTATCATTAAGATCCTTGAAGGTCTCTCTAAGTTATTAAGAGGTCTCACTAAGTTTCTTGGCAGTTTCTAGAAGATTCTTTAGTAACCTTATAACTGTGGTTTTGAATTCTCTGTCCATTAGTTTGCTTTCTCCATTTCTTTCATTTGTGACATGTTTCTTTGTCTCCACATTTTGGCTACTTCCCTGTGTTGATAGAGTGGCTTTGTGTGCTAGGTGTCCTATAGGGCCCGGTGGCTCAGCCTCCCCAGTTACCTGAGGTGGATACTCTTGGTGTACAGTTTTTGGGGCTGTGTGCACAATGTTGTTGGAATCACTGGGAGGAATTGACCTCCAGGTCAATTGGCTGTGAGGATCAGCTCTGTCCATGATGGAAGAACTGCTGTGCTGGAGACATCCTTATGGGGCAGGACTTGCTTCAGTGGGGCTTTGGTGCTCACTGAGTCTGCCTCTTGAGTGTGTCACTTATGTATGTGAGGAGTTGAAATCTGGTGTTGTCTTACACTGACCTCTAGGTATACTGGTTCCTGGATCTTCAAAGAGGTACAAATCAGCTACTGTTTGAGGCCATGCAGCAGGAGCTACAGTGAGATCTGCAGATTTCTCCTCTTTGCGTGGGATTTGGAAGTTTTGGAGCTGTCTGACCCAGCTGCAATTTGTTAGGGTAAGTTGCTAAAGGGCAGGTCATTCATATGCAAAAGCCACTTCACACAGTTTGGGTGGGTTTGGAAATTGGGTGGGGCGAGATCTCAGAGAATCACTAGGGTGTGGCAAACAGTGATGGCTGTCGGTCAGCTATCTCAGAGTTTTCATGCCCTGCATCCCCCACCCCAGTGCAGTAAACAATGATTCCTGCATGCACCTCTGCAAGAAAGCCACCCTCAAGGCCAACCCGATGTCAGACAGCTCAGTTTTTCCCCGTGTGAGTCTGGGTCCCCAGAGTCATGCCAGAAACTGGAGTCCAGAGCTTATATCTACCTTCCAATTGAAAAAAACAAAACAAAAAACAGCATACCCAGTCATCAGCCAGATTTGCGTGTGCTTTTGTACCCTCTGCTTTTCTGAGCCTCTGTACCTTCTACACAGTCTTAATGAACTTCTCTCTTTCTTTCTAGTTGTAGAACTTCTATTCCACCAGCTTTCCCGTGGTTCTGAGTGATAGTCATTTTGTCTTTTAGTTGTAGTTTTGGAGTGGTTGTGAGAGGCAGCACATACAGGCTTATACCTTATGCTTCCATCTTTGTTTTCTCAAATGTGGTGATTTTCTTGAAGTGGCTTAGTGTTAAGAGCATTTAGCTGTTTGATGGTACTCGGTTTAGGATGCATTGTGTAATGGAATAACATTTGGTTAATTTCACTGTTGGTAGGCTTATGTGGGTAAGTCTCTTCATATCACTGTGTCTCCATCAGTTCACCTGCAAGAATTTATTAGAACTCTCCATTCAACTCATAATTGGAAGAGCCACTAAAAGAGGCAGAAGAGCAGTAATAGTGAGAAGTAATTACCATCATTCATCCATTTACTTTTCTCATTTTGTTCTTCATGTGTGGGAAAGTACAGATAATGTTAAGGCAAAGGAGAGAGAGATCTTATTTTATTGACTAAATTCTTTAAAATTTTTGATAGGATCTCAGTGGTGGTTTCCATATTCCTGATAGAAGAACAAGTGGGAACTTTAAATTTTGTGTGTGTGTGCACAAGTGTGCAGGCATAACTGACAGTAGTCAGACCACAAGGGGAAAATAGGAAGGTCCTGAGACCTTAACAGCAAACATTTTGCTCTGCTCATCACCTGGGTCACACAGCTTCTGGGACTTTTACATTCTGGATGATGTAGGCTGAAGCTAAACTGGCTGATCCCTCTTGAGGGCCATTTTATATTCAAATTTGTTCACTCAGGAAAAGAATAAGAGAAAGCCTTGGGAACTCAGATTTATATACAGTGGTACCTCATTTGGTTAAATAATTGACAAGTATGTAGTTGCTTTGACTCAGGGATTTCTGACATGTACTACTTTCGATAACAGAGAACCTAGTGGATTAAATTATTTGAAACCATCCTCTGCTGTCTGAGGTATGAGTAGATACCTTTATAAATACTGTATTTAATTTTGGCTTAATAAAAAATGTGCAAGTGAGCCACAGTATCTTAGAGAGTTTCTCTTTAAATATTTGCAATGCTGTATTAAATAACATATTAAAGTACATGCATTATTGCTTATGTATACATTTTTCATTTCCTGACAAAGCCATGATTATTCAGGAGATTTAAAATAACATGCACTAATTTATTATCACTGGTTGTAAAGACTTTAAAAGGGTGCACTGAACATTATGTTAGCATTGATGTGTCAATCTTTCAGTTAAAGGATGGCACGTCTGAATCCCAGAACAGTCTTAATTAACAGAAAATAATTAGCATCATTTCCCCAGCAGAGAATATGAAGAATTTTTTTTCCAACAGAATCCATTGATTGATAATTAAGGAGGAGTTAGTTGTAATAAAACTCCCAGTATTGCAATTTCTAATTGGCCTTTCAGGACATTTTACAGTTACAGTTACTTTGTTCCAGGCGTTTTCTGCCTTTTGAAGAGTTTTAATAAGAATCTTTCCTCTCAAAGCTGAGGCTCTGCAGGTGACAGAGGAAAAGGACGTGGTGACACACAGGAGCACATTGGTGCCAGGTGGGCTGAGTGGCAGCTGGAAAGGTGTTCATTCCCTTTTAAGTTTTTGTGGACACCATCCTTTCCTCCTTCAGGCTGACCTTGTTCTTGGGACATGCAGGGTCTGCCTGAGGGTCTGTCTCTGTAGGAAGTGTTCTGCAGCCTGGAACCTTTTCCTCCCTCCATCTGATGCCTGGGTCTCTGAGGCGTTCTTCTTTAAGCACTTAAACAGATGCAGGCTTGATAAAACCTCTACCCCAACATCTCCTTTTTGTTAATTTCCTCTTTCTATGCCTGCCCTTTTGTATGCAAAAACACAGAGAGAACAAATTTGATGTGCATATTGTAGAAAAATTGGAAGCTATAGAAAATTAAAGAAGAAAATAAAAATACATTTCTACTGAATACACTTTAATATAACTACTGTAATTTTGGAGTATTTCCTTCTGGTCACTTTTTTATAGATTTTTTTTAACATAATTGAGTTCATGTAAGTTTTTTTGAAACAAGAATTTCTAAAAATTTAGTTTTCTTATCCTCAAACCTTGCAAATGTGTGCTAAATTTACACTGAACTGAATAGATGTTTCTCGTTATGATTTGCTCTTTGATGACTCATTTTACTGAGTGTAATACTGCTTTCCTTTCATACAATATTTTTATATTTGTTTGTCTTCATTTGAGCTGTGACAATAAAATTTGTCCTTACTTTTTCACTAGTATAACATGTAATGTAGAAAAATAAATTAAGCAAATTAGATAAATAACTTGTAGGAAGAAGTATGATATTAGTTTTATAATAAAAATTGGTAAATATTTGTTATTTGTTTTAACTAAAAACAGTTGTGTGGTATAATGAAAAAAATATACAAGCTATGGATAATTTTACTGACTTTTAAAAAGATAATAATCCTCTCATAGAAAGTAGCCCAAAAGAAATTTAAAATATAAACTTTTGATAGACTATTTGAAGACATATCCATTCATAATTATTCCCATCATTTAAAAAAAGATGTTCAATTTAAAAGAAACAAGAAAAAATAGGAATTATAAAGCTGGAATAAAAATCTGCTAAAAAATAAATGTAATAAAGATATGTACTTAAAATATTTGATTATATTTACACTGCATTCTGTAAATGTTAAACTAATGGGAATTGTATATAAATTAGAAGATTTCTATATAATGGACTACAAGAATACAATAGATGCTGGGAAATCCATATGTATTTATATGACTATGTGAGAACCATACATCCATCTGACTGACTCAATGGTCGTACATATGACACAATGGAAATTTAAAAATAAATGTTGATTCGCATATACACAGTACATATAAAGCTCTCACTAGCGCCAATCGCACATGCATATTTATTTGTCATTGTTGATTGTGAATTTGGTTGACACTTCTATTATAGAGAAAGGGCAAATAGAGACATTAAAATATTTCTTCTAATTAATTTCCTTTTAATGTGCATGACTCCATGCACTAGGCCACTATTGTTAAATGAAAATAAAGTGGAAGATTTCTGAATAATGGGGTACACAAATACAATTGGTAGTCAATATTTTCATTTGACTAATTTTGTAAGAAAGTAGAGTTCAATATACTATTGACTAGAATATATTGGAGACACAAAATATCACTAAAAATATCCACTAAATTAAAGATATGTATTTCTATTACTTAAGTCACACCCACTTCTCTCAATTCCTCTCATGTGAGTATTGTGGTCCTTTTTCTTCCACACATAACAAATAGTTGACTGCATCTCTGGAAGTACAAAAAGTGGATCAGGGGACATGGTTGATTTGCGTGAGTATTTCTAGGGTTGGTATTAGCCGCTGCCCTCCAAGGTCATCAAGATATGTTAATAATCTCCCTTTTATGGTACTAGCTTTGGATTGCACAGTTTTCTGTTGATCTACAGATGAATTACAGAAATATATCCTTATGTAATATAATGAATTTACTGATCATCGTTAAATATCAACCAATTTCATTTTAGAGAGGATACCTATCCTCAAATATCAGATCATTGTATAGTCATTTCTATTTACTCATATTTTGTGGGTCTCAGCTAACTCCCTATCTTAATTGTCTAGAGTTTTTCTAAATTAAAACTTAAGGGTTGATTTAGCCATTAAGATTAAGAAGAAATAAATGATTTTGAATGTACAAAATAAATTATAAAGTTTCTCTATTATAACATTGGTATATACTAATATCACACTGAAGATATTTTTTTAAAAAAATTACTTGTACAATGTGTAAATACACACATATAGACAACCCATTACAAAACTCTATTAAGTGTCCCATGATGTAAGTACAAGCCACCCAATGAAAGTTGGCCAGTTTAGAAAATACAACCCTTGTATCAAGATTTAAAAATTACTATATTGTAACCTTTTTTAGCCATAAATGCTAGACACTACCATCTTGAATTCTGAATTATCTGCAACATTTGTTGTTTATTCTCCTGTGGCTTCCTCTTTTTTTTTTTTTGCCTGTTGTTTCAATTATGTTAGCTTATTTGAACCCATAACAACTGACAAAATTTTGCATGTGACAGTTCCTGGCATTCCATATATTTGTTAAGGTTAGGTTTTACAGTATTAGAAAACCCCAAATTACAATGGTTTAAGCAAGACATGATGTAATTTTTTTCTCATGTGAAATTCAGAGACTTGAGCTCTGTCCATATCACTATTCTATCTTCTCTAAAATGTAGCTTTCATCATCCTGGCACAAGATTGTGGTATCTTTATTCTAGAAAGCAGAATGGGTAAAAGAATGAAGAACAAGTGGCAAGCAATGAACACAGATTACTTCTGAAAAGAAAGTTTATTCCCTGGAGCTACCAAAGACACCTGTTTATTTCCCATTAAACAAAACTTAGTCCCAAAGCCTCATAAAGCTATAAGGGAGTCTGGAGAAATGTAACTCATTATTCTAGAAGGCCATATACCCAGATAAAAGTCTCAGGTACTGGGGTTGGGGGGGAGACACTGGGGCAACCTAGTTGTGCATGAACATAGGATTAGTAAAGTGAATGGGTAAGAAATGTATCAGCAATGAGCAGGACAAGTAAGGGAATGAAGCTCTTGAAGAATATGGTTTCACTTTATCCTGTTCACATAGGCAGTTCTGCAGCAGAAGTTGATCACAAATCTGTCCCATCTAAGACAAGCAATGGGGCCTTTGGAATTCTATTGTGGTCATTCAATAGTCATGGGCCACATTTTTTCTCTCTCTCATTTATAATTAATTGATTAGATTTCACACATTTAGTTGTCCTGCAGGGGAGCAAAGCCAGGAAAATTGACAGGGAAGAGTGTAGACAGGTGAGGATATTTTGTTTGTTAGAATTATAGATAATTATATACATACTAGTGTCCTGGTGTATGAAATTTGTTCATGGGGGCGGGGGGTATCCCTCAGCCCAGCCTGCATCCTCTACAATCTGGGATCCCTGTGGGATCGGGCCAAACTGGCAGTTGGACAACCCCCTCGCAATTCAGGACTACTGGCTCCTAACAGCTCACCTGCCTGACTGCTTGATCACTCCTAACCATTCTGCCTCTAGCCTGCTCACCTCCAACTGCCCTCCCCAACCAGCCTGATAACCCCCCCAACTGCCCTCCCCTCCTGGCCTGATCACCCCAACTGCCTCTGCCTCTGCCCTGCCACCATGGCTTTGTCTGGAAGGTCTCATGGTAAAATTAGCATATTACAATTTTATTAATATACGTAGATAGGATATGACATACTACCATAACTATAATATGTCTACCAGTATTATTCTGAGAATACATACTTCATATGATAGGAAGGCATCTAATACATTACATTGTATATGTTGTAAGTAGTAGGACATACTGTATTCGTAGCAATAATATATACCCTGTGAGTTCCCTTCCTGATTTGGGAATGGTTCCCCAGTTCTTTGAATGTTTCCTAGCCCCTAATGTATTTTTTGTTGTTGTTATTCAGTGTAACTTTATTTACTGTTATTGCACATGATTTGAGGTCTTTAATTTCTAACCACCAAAGATTCAAAGGACTATTTTTTTCCATGAAGTTTAACATTAACATCAGTGAATTCATGTATTCATGTGATTTTATTGTAAACATCTGAATTATTCACATTGTCATAGATCCTGAACTCATAAGTATGGACCATGCACAGGCTGGCAGCAAGCCAGAAAGCCATTCTGCAAGCAAACAGATACTCTGTGTAAGGAAAAAAAATATAGCACAACATTTAGTGTCTAACCTGAGTCACCTCAGAATGCTATATATATTAACTTCTTAATTCATATAGTATCGGAAACTTAGCTGCTTGGTTGGTGACAGGGTTGATCTGGTTTCAGGAGGATTATTCCTGAAATAATTAAGGAAAGGTGGACTCAATCTTTCTTCTTGGTTGCTTGCTCCTCCCCAGCACCTTTATCTTTCTTCTCATTCTCAGCTTCTTGGACATCTTCTCCTTCACTGTCACCTCCTTCTTCTTCATCCTTTGCATCAAATTCTCCTTGGCACCTTCTTTCTCTTCCTCTCCTTCTTCTTTGTCAGCCACTTCCTTCTTTTTCTTCTCCAGCTTCTCCTTCATCCTTAGATTCTTAGGTTTTTGCAGGCACAATGGTCTCCTATACCTCGATCTGCTCCTCCTGGACATGGCTGGTGTACTAAGAAGGGAAGGAGCGATCGGACATCAAGTATGAGCTAGTCTGTAACCACTGTAGGCAGATTGATCAAAGATCTGGGAACTCTGGGAGTAGCTGCTTGCTATGCTTCCCATGCTGGTGAAACTGAGCTGGGTCTCCTTACCTTACAAGAGGTTCCTATAAGCTGCAATGTTTTTTATTTTTATTTTTTATTTTTTATTTTTTTAAATTAAATATTTATTATTCAGATTATTACATTTGTTTCTCTTTATTCCCCTCCATAGCACCCCTCCACCTAACTCCCACCCTTCCCTCTGCCCTTACCTCCCTCCCATTGCCCTCATCCATAGGTGTATGATTTTTGTCCAGTCTCTCCCTGTACACCCCTAACCCCTTTCCCCCTGAGACTTATCAGTCCACTCCCTTTCTGTGCTCCTGACTCAATTATATTCACCAGTTTATTCTGTGGATCAAATTTTTAATTCACTAAAAAAAAATTAAAAATGTTAAGCTGCAATGTTAATGTCCAAAGTCATCTTCACATTCAGGAGGTCTTAGCATTCTTTTAAATATCTTGTAATTTCACTCTCTGTAGTTCTCAACTCATTTTCTAATTTGTTGATTGTGTCCTGCATAGCACTAATGTTGGAGTTCTGCTTATCCTCCAGCTCTCGCAGCTGCTTTCCCAGAGCTTTGTTCATGCCCCAGAATGCTTTGATCTCTAGGATCTTGGCCTTGAGCAGGCTGTGGCTTTCAGACACCTCGTCTTGGGCGGTGTGTACCCCATAGGTTTTCTTGGCAATGCTTTCAGTCAGCATGGTAAAGCAGCTCTTATACCATTCTTCTGCATTCTGCAGGTTCTTGGCAACCAGCTTCTTGTACTGGGTATGGATGTCCTTGAGTGCCACAGAGAGGTCAGTTTGGAGAACATGTCCATCTCCACAGAGATCTGAGCATACTGGATCTGCGCCTGCAGCTCGGCAATCTCCTCTTCATGTACCTTCTTCAGAAAGGCCATTTAGTTAATCAGGTTGTCAATGTGCTTTTCCAGCTCAGCTCCAGCAAGAGCCGCCTCATCTGCACCTTTGTGTGCCTCATCAGCCAGCCCTCTGCATCATCATGGTTCAGCACCTCTTCCTGATAGCACGCCTGCAGGTTGTTCCCAGTCCCATCCAAGCCCTGGTGCCTGCTAACTGCCCACTGCCCCCTCCTCACCAGGGACAGGGCTCAGTGAGCTGGGGCACAAGCATCCCATTGTCTTTAAAATGTTCAACCCTGGCTTGTTCCACCGGTGTCCACAAGTGGCCCGGGGGAAGACAGTGATCCCAGGGACACTCTCCATCCTCCCGTGTCTGGGTTCTCCATAGCTGCCTTCCCCACCTGCCCAGTTATCAATCTCAGCCCATACCCAGCAGGGTGGTGTCACCCACTGCCTGCACGGCTTATCAATTGCTCCTGGGCAGTGTCAGGTGCTGCCCACCTGGCTTACTGATCATGGCCTGGACCCTGCAGGCAGCATCAGATGCAACCTGCCCAGCCTAGACCTTGCTGGAGGCATCACACACTGCCTGCCCAGCCTGCCCTGGACCCCATGGGTGGTGTCATGTGCAGCCTGCCCCTTCTGCATATGTATATTTACCCACCATTTTTATTAGCTTAATTTGCATATCATTCCTGATTGGCTGTAGGTGTAGCAGAGGTACAGTCAATTAACATTTTTCTCTTCTATTAGTGTGTAAATTAGAGGTCTGATGCATGAAATTTGTGCAAGGGGCTTGGCTAGGCCCATTGCTGCCCGAGCTTTATCCAGGAAGGTTTTCCAGAAGAATGTCTAGAAGGTCATTTGGCTGGCTAGTCTAATTAGCATATTACGCTCTTATTATTATAAACTAGTGGCCTGGTGCATAAAATTTGTGCAAGGGGGGAGGAGGTTCCTTCAGCCCATCCTACACCCTCTCCAATCTGGGGCTTCTTGAAGGATGTCCCACAGGGATCGAACCTAAACCAAAAGTTGGACATCCCTCTCACAATCCTGGATCACTGGCTCCTAACCACTCAACAGCCTGCCTGCATGATCACTCCTAACTACTCTGCCCGCTGCCCTGCTTGCCCCCAACTGCCCCCTACTGGCCTTCTTGCCCCCACTGCCACCCCATTGCCAGCCTGATTGCTCCTAACTGCCCACCCTCCGCGGTTCTGCTTGCTCCCAACTGCCCCCCACTGCTGGCCTGCTCACCCCAACTGCCATCCCTGCCAGCCTCCTCACCTCCAACTGCCCACCCCTGCCAGCCTGATCACCCCTAACAGCCCCTCCTCTCCTGTCCTGATCACCCCTAACTGCCTCTGCCTGGGCCCCACCACCATGACTTTGTCTGGAAGGACAACCAGAAGGTGTCCCAGTCTAATTAGCATATTACTCTTTTATTAGTATAGATATGTATATATATGCATATTTGTACATATATTTATAAACTATATGTATATGATTATGATAATAGGAATTTGAGATCACTAACTCAGTAAGTTATTTGACTATACTAGTATAATTTAGACAGAAAAATCTCTTTATCATAGCATCTTCCATCTTCATACACTTACCTTGAGTATGAACAAATGAACAGTCTTCCATAGGAGTTCTAGCAAGAAGATTCTGATTATCTCTTGGGAAAAATAAATACACTTGGATATATGGAGTATTTATATTTTTCCTTCCTTTTTCTATTTCCTTTGTGTTTGTTTGCCTTTGATGCACACATAAAAGGAAGAGCTCAAATAAATTATAACTGTTAGAATTTTTTTCCTTAAAATAAAAGTACTCTTGTCCATACGGCCATCAAAATTCAGTGGGAACATTTGGTACAATCAATCTATTACAAACCAATTTTATAGCTATATAATGAGATCTAATTGCTGCTTTATTAGTCTGGATAATATTAAAAGTGTCAGTAATTGCTTTGCATTTAAGTTGGTTTTCCAATTTAAATAGCATGTCCAATACATTATCATTAACTTATGTACTTCTTTTATTTAATAGATTTTTCCCTTTCTAGTCTACATTTATGGAATTTCATTTACCTAACTAGTTGAAATGGGAAAAGGAGAGACATGAGGATAAATGAGAATATTTACACAGTGAAATTCTTGTATTTCTGGGATGCTGTAATATATCTTTCATACTGTAAACCTAAATGGGTTTTTGGATAGTCTGAGATATCTATCTGATTCATTGTCTTCACTGTATGCTAAAGGAAAACTGAGCAAAGGTACTCTTTTATCATGGAGAATACAGAATGCTATTAATTGTTGAAGTAAAAAAATTAGTCTAATTTCTTTCATTTAGTCACATTAATTAATAGATCAAGGTAATATTTAATGAAGTAACTCAGTGATTGGTTATTGGGAGCAATCAGACAAATAAAAGGGAATTAGATAGATCATTTATATAGTTATTTTAGACTGCTGGGGAAATGCAGCCCTTGCTCTGAGTATTAATAATCAAATCCTATAACTATAACCTCTTAAAAATATTTATTTTCTAAAAATGACATATATTCAATTGTTTTAGTCCATATCACCTTGAGAAAACTTGAAATAAACTCCCCATGAAAGTAGCAGAAGCTTAATATTAATAATGAGAACGATTCCATGTTTCTTGAATCTGAATTTTCACATAAAAGACTGTGGGTCCAAAAAAAAAATCATACAAAGGACAAAGAACACAACAGACTCCTGTGAGTTGCAAGTTTGGAGTTTCTGTGCTATCCCATTTCTTCTCCACCACAAGGTCAATTCCATCCCCCTAAGTGACTCTTTCCCCAGAACCTTTGTCTCTCACTCTACCACTCTTATTCTTCAAGGTCACTGCATTTGCCTCCTACAGTTCTTCTTGCAGATCCTTTTGCTTCTACATGAAGCCATAATACCCCATTTAATACACTAATTCAGCCATGTTATTTCAGATATTAATCTACTTCAAGGTCTGCCCATTTCTCTCAAAGTGAGACCAAAACACCTGAATGAGACTTTATTTAGAAATAGGGTTTTTGAAGATTTAATCAAGTGAAGATGAAGTCATAACAAATTAGGATAGGCCATAAATCCAATGCCTGGAGTCCTTATAAGAAGAGGAAGGTTTAAACAAGAAACATAGGAAGAATGACAGGAGATGACAGAAGCAGAGATTGGAGTTATGCTACCACAAACTAAGGGATGCCAAGGATCATGGGCAACTACTAGAAACCAGTAGAGATGTATTGCTATAAACTAAATGTGTCCATCAATTAAAATATTGTAGTCTGAATCCGTAATGTGACTATATTAGGAAAGAAAGCTTTAAGAAGGTAGTTAAGGCTAAATGGGATGATTGGTATGGGGCTCTAATTTGATGAGACTCTTTCTCTCTCTCTAAACATTTACACAAAGAGGTCATGTAATGATACAGCTAGAAAGTGGCTGTCTACAACCCAGGAAGAACAGCCTTAATAGAAATCAGCCCTGCTGGCATCTTCATCTTGGACTTCCAGCTTCCAGTCTGTAAAAAGGCCACTGTTGATAAAGATACCCAGTCTGTGTATTTTGTTATGGCAGCCCAAGCTGACTCATACAGGCATAGAAATGGTTCATCCTCTGAGCCTCCAAGAAGAACTCTTATTATGCTGACACCTTGATTTTGGACTTCTGGCCTCCAGAACTTTGAAAATAAATTTCTGTTGTTTCAAGTTTCACCATGTTTGTAGTAATTATTTTATAGCATCTTTAGGAAAGGAATATATTCTCCTAGCCTATCCTATTTTTCTATCTGCCTCTAACGCTCTTCCCTTAATGTTCCACATCCTTCAATTTTCTGGTCATTTCTTTATTTCATTTTTTAACTATTGATTTGAGAGAAAAGACAGAGATCAATTTGTTGTTCCACTTATTTATGCATTCCTTGGTTGTGACTTGTATATGTCCAGACCAGGGATTGAAACCCCTAATCTTGGTGTATTGGGATGACACCCTAACAAAGTGAGCTACCTGGCCATGCTTCTCTGCTTATTTTTTAGAGAAGCACTTTCAGGTTTCCCACATAAATCAGACATAACTTTTACATAACTAATGAAGAAAAGTATTGCAAAGGAATATGTATATATGTATGTATGTATTTATGTATGTTTATTTGGGAGACTATTTTATTTATATATTAGAGGTCCAGTGCACAAAACCTGTGCACGGGGGAGTGTGTCCCTCACCCCAGGTAGGATCAGTCCTAAATGGCAGTAGTATATATTTCTCACAATCCAGGACTATTGGCTCCCAACTGCTTACCTGCCTACCTTCCTGATTGCCCCTAACCGTTTCTGCCTGCCAGCCTGATCACCTCCTAACTACTCCCCTGCCAGCCTGATTGATGCCTAACTGCTCCCCTGCCAGCCTATTTGCTCTTTACTGCCTTCCCCTGCAGGCATGGTCCCCCTACCAACCATCCCCTTATGGCCTGGTCACCCTAACTGACCTCCCCTGAAGGCCTGGGTCCCCTCCAACTGACTTCCCTGCAGGCTCCTGCCCCAACTTCCCTCCTCTGCTGGTCTGGTCACTCCTAACTGCAATTCTCTCCTGGCCTGATTGCCCACAACTGCCCTTCCTTGCTAACCTGGTCCCTCTTAACTGCCCTCCCCTGCTGGCCATCTTGTGTCCACATAGGGGCAGTCATCTTTGGCCACATTGGGGCAGCCATCTTCTGTGTTGGAGTGATGGTTAATTTGCATATTATTTTTCTATTTGATAGGATAGAGGCCTGATGCACAGATGGGGGCCAACTGGTTTGCCCTGAAGGTTGTCCCAGATCAGGGTTGGGGTTTCCTTGGGACATGGAGTGGCCTGGGCAAGAGGCCCGTGGTGGTTTGCAAGCTGGCCATGCACCCCAGTGACCCAAGTGGAGGCCCTGGTATCTAGGATTTATTTATCTTCTGTAATTGAAACTTTATACCTTGAGTGGAGCCAAGCCTCCTGCTTGCTCTGTGGCTGCAGCCATTTTTGTTGGGATTTATTTATCTTCTATAATTGAAACTTTGTAGCTTGTAGCCCAGGCAGGCCAGGGCAAGTAGAAAGCTTGGCTTCCTCCATTGCCAGGGAAACCCATGCCTCCTGCTCTATCTGTGGCTGCAGCCATCTTGGTTGGGTTAATTTGCATACTATCTCCTGATTGGCTGGTGGGTGTGGCTTGTGGGTGTAGTGGAGGTACAGTCAATTTGCATATTACTCATTTATTAGATAGGATGTCTCAAAAACTGGGTTTTAAATTCTCAAAGGTAAACAGCAACCTTTTTTCTTTTGTTCATCATTTTATCCCCTAGCATTTAGTGAATGATTTAAATAGGAGGGTGAGGGAAAAAAATAGCTATGGATGATTTTAAAACAACCAGAATGTGTCAATGTTAACCTCCCAGTTAATTGTTACATATATTTGAGCAAGTCACTTCATCTCTCTAGGAATCTTTTCCCTCACTTGTGAAATAGGCAAGTGAATTAGATTATGTTCTGAAGCCCAATACAATTCTAACAGTATGTGGATCTGTGATTTCTTCTGTTGAAAACTCTTCCTGAGACACTGATTGCAAATACATGTTCAACCTCATGTGCCTTTGAAAAATAGGTCAGATTCAAGACCAAATTCTACAGTCAGTATTGATGTACCATTTATTGTGAGTTGAAAGTGGTGGACATTGAAAAAATGAGTGTTGACAGTTATATACCAGAAGCCTCACACTGTGCCTGGTAATTTTAGGTACTCAATAATGTTTGTTGAAATAATTAATTAATTATGTGTGGAATGGAGACTTTACATTGCAACACCAAAATATACTCAAATTGTAGCAACATTGTGTTACCCCAAACAGTGGTGACTGTAACCAATATGAGAGTTTAGAAGATCAATATTTTTCATTTTTTTCTTATTCTGGTCTTCTAAATGCCTTTATCATTGAAGATAAAAGCGCCAGAAAAGAATCAAGGAAGGTTAAAACTTAAAACCAGATATCCAAGATTATTAGATTCATTTTATTTCAACTCCATCATCAGCTAGGTCATTGGAGTCTGTCAATGTGGAAAATCTGGAAAGAAAATGGAGATTTAAAAAAAGTAACTTGGCTTCATGCAGGATTTTGAAAGCAATCACTATGGGGCTTTTTTTCTTTTTCCCTCTGCCTGGTCTGGTCCTGAGTCTCCATCTAACATGCTGTGATTCTGGTAATTTGTTAAATATCGTGCAGATCCTCAGCTCCAAGTGAGGCTTTATATCTTGCACATGTTGGGCAGTAATTGGGGATTTATATTTTCCACGGGGAAATTTATCTGAGTAGTAAGGTTTATTTCTCTTTTATGAAAGGATTGCTTTTTTTTTTTCCCTTGGATTGGCTGTTGTGATTTCTGATTGGATTTTTTTAAGGGATGACCTGTGCCACCCCAGTATGGTGATTATGATTTCTAATGCTGATAATTTATTGCCTTGGGCAAGAAATGCCAAGAGCCCACCTTCTACAAAGGAGCATTTCAGGGACCACTAAGAAAGTGAAGGGTTGGCTATTATGTACTTAAATGAAACAAATTAACTGGTCTCTTTTGTAACACTTATTATAAATACTTAGTCTTGCCAGTGTGGCTCAGCAGTTGAGTGTCGATCCAGGAACCAAGAGGTTGCCAGTTCAATTCCTGCTTAGGGTACATGCTCAGGTTATGAGCTTGATCCCCAGTGTGGGACATGCAGGAGGCAACCAATCAATGATGTTCCTCTCTTATCAATGTTTCTATTTCTCTATTCCTCTCCCTCCCCCCTTCCTAAAAAAAAAGAAACACATAAATAAATAAATATTTACTTAATGATAATTTTTCTTGCTAGAATTTGTAAGTTCCTTGAGAGGGCCAACACTTGTTAAGAATGCCATATATGTTCAAATTCTTGGAAATAAAAATATTCTACATTTTTTTTTCTTGGTGCAAATGTAGGCCTTCTTGCCTGGGCTGTGGGAGGTTCTCAAAGAGGGAAGTCCTAGCCCCCAAGGTGAAGTCAGCAACAAAGGCTAATGTGTAGGTTGATACCACCGAATAGGACTGAAATACAGATGAAAGGTGGAATGAGAGAAGAAAGAAAAGCTAATATAAGAATGCATTGTTGGGCTGATCAATGCTGTGGATATTGGTGCTCATTGTCCTGATACCTTCTCAGAAGTGATATAGAAGGCATTTCACATTTATCAGCCAGGTTCAAAAGGGAAAAGCATTCATTACCTGCCGTGCTCTGTTGGTGGACAGTTACTCCAAGTTTAAATGTCGTATAGTGTAGAACTGTGCCTGTGCAAATACCAAGCAACACCCAAGGTGGTGTCCCAGGAACACTGTGACAGTAGCAAGTGTCACATTTATGTGAGATTCAGGCAATCACTGTCAGAATGCACCTAGAAGTTTGTGCAAAACCATTGACTTATTAGGACTGAATGCAAAGATGAGTCTGAGAGGATGTGAGGTGGTGCAAAAAAATATTTCCTGATGACAGTAGTCACTCCTTTCATCTAGACGAGTATCATGTCAACATAGAGTTTAAACCACATACAGCCTGTGAGTTAACTAGTTCTCACATTTGTGTGATACACACTGGGCTAGCTTACTTCTATTCAACATAATAAGCAGCAAAGGATTAATTTAACAGCATATTGTAGTTTACTAGGATGTTCTTGTCCATCAGCACAGGACTGGAATTTCTTAGTTCCAGAACTTCCATGGATTCGGAAAGATGGTGCTTACTATCATGGTGATAAATACTTAACAACCAACTCCCCAAGGAAAAATAAAGTGTTGGTTTATAGTGTTGCCAATTTCTATATTGTAAATACTTTCACTATAGCCATTTTCAAGCAACCAACATGATGTACCTTAATGAAAATTTGAAAAGAGATGTGTTACTATTAAGTCAACTCAAGTGTGTGTTCCATGGCCACACAGTTAGATCAGGAGATTCTATAGAAAAGTGGTTAAGGTCATAGGATTTAATACCTGACTGTATTACCTGCAAAACTTTAGCAAATTTTCTATCCTCTCTATGCCTCAATTTTTCTTCTCTAAGAGGGACATAACAAAATTACCATCTCATAAGATTACTATGCAGATTGAGGTTATCCATGCCAAGCGTTATCCTTTTATTACTTGGTAACTAGACAATGTAAGTGCAGGAATGAAGGCCAGGTGTTGAAAAATGAGTGAGACATTATGAGAGCCTTAACAATGTTTTTTATTTTAAAATGACAAAAATAATGGAATCAATTTGAAATACTGAAATTCTATTCTTGCATTCCACTTTCACTGGGCATAACATAAAATCAAGAGCTCTTTCTGTAAAGTAATCCTTATATAGAAAAGGAGTGAAGAAAACTTTTACTCCATTTATAGAAATATTAATAATAGAGACTGTACTGTAATCAAACAAAATAGAATTTCTCTATGGGTCATCTTCTGAAGACTTGGATATTATTTGGTTCTGAGAAAATTTTGTAAGGCTCTTATGGACCTGCCAGCAGTATTTCTTATTAAGAAAACAATAGAATAAAGGAAACAAAAATTAAGCTAACTTAATAGGAAACTATTTAATGGCCATATTTGCATTTAAGTGGTAAATTCACTGATTTTTTCAAAAAATATTTGTATTGACTTCAGTAAAAAAGAGAGAGAGAGAGAGAGAGAGAGAGAGAGAGAGAGAGAGAGAGAGAGAGAGAGAGAGGTCAATGATGAAAGAGAATCATTCATTGATCAGCTGCTTCCTGCAGGGCCCACACTTGGGGTTGTGCCCTAAATGGAAGTCGAACCATAACTTCCCTGGTTCATAGGTTGATGCTCAACTATTGAGCTGAGAAGATTTTACTATACATATTCATCAGTAATTTTACAAAATCATTAATACAAACAATACTTCCTTTCAGTAATAAAGAGGTTTTCAGTTGTTTTATTTTTGAACTTGGATTAATTCAATTATATTTTCTTCAAAGTGCCCTTCTTTATAGAGGTTTCTCTTTGAGAATTGCCTCACACCACATAATTTACACTTAATTAGGACAAATTGATAAAGTTTTATTATGTGATATGACAAAGAAAGAGGTGGTTCATACAGTCTATATTTTTCTAACTGAACAATCTCTACTTCCCCTAAAAAGGATTCAGAAATTATTTTAGACCTAACAACATTATTCTCCCCATCATATAGGCTTGGAGCCTTAATTCAATCTTTGGTTTTTCCCTTACTTCTATAGCTAATCTTTATAATCTATATGGTTGATCTTAAATATTACTTGCCTCATAATCTTATTGTGAATACTGTGTTTAATAAAAAAGTACTAGTATGGATTTAAAACAGTATCAGACACATTTTAAGCTACCCTGCTCTATCTATCTATCTATCTATCTATCTATCTATCTATCTATCTATCTATTATGCACCCATCTATTCTTCCATCCATCCATCGATCTCCATTATTATAATGGGCACCATGATAAAAAAAACCTCTTGCATGCAGCTTTCTGCTTGAGCTTTGACCAAATTCAAAGCCCTTTTCTGCTCAGTCTAGAGTATTGCATGAACCTTACAATTGTATGGCTGGCCACAGTTTCTCTCTTCTCCAGGCTGAGAAAGATAAGGTTTCAATGTCTTACAGTTTCCCCAAACTGACATTTTGGCCCATCTCCCATGATATAACTTGTCAAAAAATTCCCAAGATCATTACCTTCAGTTTTTGCAATTTTTTTTCTCTGTTTTAACATGATACTTTAAAAACAGGCTAGAGGAAATGTACAGATTAACCAGAGATGGAGAAATGTAAGGACTAAAGAAACAATAAGGAACATGGCATTTTTATCCCCCCACATGCACTGGCTGAATAGCTGTGAAATATCTAGGGGAATCAAATATCTTTCAGAACCAATTTCTTTTGATTGCTCTTTCTTCAAGACATAGGGCATGATACCCACTAGGGTAAAACATAAAATAAAAAAGAAAAAGTGCAATGACTGGAGCAAGTGTCTGAGAGTCCCAATGCTGGCTTCTCTTGCCTTGTCTGCTCCAAATGCAGAAAATGAGAATGAGATAATGAGTTGTCATCAACTAAAAAGACCTTTTTTTTTAAACAAAATTGATACCAACTCATAGATATAGAGAGAACTGGTGACTGCAGGGGAAGGGGTTGGAACACAGGGTTAAAGAGGTAGAGGACTAAGAAGCACAAATTGGTAGTTACAAAATAGTCATAGGAAAGTAAGTAAAGCATAGGAAATATATTCAATAATATTGTCTTAACTTTGATTGGTATCAGTTGGGATGTTGAAAATACCAAGAGCACTATGTAAAGTATATGATTGTCTATCATGAAATTGTACAGAAACCAATACATAATAAATTTTAAAAGGTAAAGACTTTTTTTTTTATCCAACAGTCAAGTGCAATCTTATTTATTTTACTTATTCAAAAATGAGGACATAGCAAAGATCCAAATACAATGTCTAACTTGAAAAAGAAAGTATTGCTGGCAGCAGTGCATTCTAATATTTTGAAGTGATGTGGATTTCAATATTGGTAGCAAGTAAAGAAATGAGTCCAAAAATCATGACCTTATAGTCACTAAGTAAACCATCTGATATTTCAATTTTTAAATGTTGTTTCAATTTTTAAAAGGAATTGGAAGTCCTACTCTCCCAGTGTACATTCTATAGCACATTCTGAAAAAAATTATCTTGAACATGTCTCATTTCAAAGCAGGCTGAGAAATTTAGTAAATACATTTAAATGCTTAGAAATTCTTAAATAAAGTGAAAATAATGTTATAAAGGCATTAATGCTTGGCCATATGCATTTAAAATTGTGAAGCCAATAGCATTAATTAGATTCATGAGGATTTAGGTATTGAAATAAGGTTTATTTATTTCTAAGGGGGAAAGCAACATTTCTATTACTCCATGAGTGGTTTGTGTTTGGTAGTAGGCACTTGACATTTGGTTAGTCCCAGTTTCTGCTCCCGAGTAAAACCATATTGAATAAGTTGACCCTCTTACCTTAAAGGTTACTATTGCTTAACACATTGCAGATTTTTAACCTGGGGCCACAGCATAAACTGGAAGAAGGATTTCAAAACCTGTGCCAACAACACAATCAGCTCCATTATGTGACTTGTTTCATGTTACATCCATGCTTTATTGAGTCCTGCTTCTGACACATTTGTTTTAAAGGGATTTGTGTGCTTGCTTGCTGTTTTCCTCAACAGAAGATACAGGTTTCTGAAAAATAGTTATTGTTATTGTGTTGTTGTTGTGTTTTTTTCTCTCTGAAGCCTAGATCAATTTGGAGAAGTTTCTTTTCTGAGCACCAACATGGTGTTAACTTTGAATTGCTGAAGGCCAATTAGAATTCAGAATATTTAGAAATTCAGAGCCCTGCTGAGTGATTCCCTCTGTAGGAAATGGTGTGAGGCTTTGGGGGGAAGATTGAACTGGTGAAATTGACAAAAAGTGCTTTGTTCATAAGTCTATGCAAGAAATTTTAGCATTATATCACATTACCTATTTATATGCCTATCTTCCCCATCTGACTATGAGCTCCTTGACAGCAAAACCAATTTATTACTCATCTCTGTATCCTCTTCACTGACCTGGCACATAGTCGATGTTCAATAAATGTATGAGTGGATAAATGAAATTTAAATTATTTTACCTTCCCCTTTGAACTCTCAGGAACACAACAGCACACATATTTGTGGAAGTAACATTCCTGTTTAATATCCTCTACTCCAATGATTTATAACAGGTATATTATAAGGTACTCTCTTATAAGCATTAGCAGTGATTCTCAAACCCTTGAGCACATAAAGAGGTGCAGAAGCTGAAGCCCATAGTGCTATAAGAACAAGGTATGTGGCCTCCCAAAAAATGCTACCTTTTTCTTGCCAAGGATGTAAGGTAGGACCAACGTGAGACACCCCTGGTACTCCTCTAATGTAAGAGATAAACTGGGGCCACTAGGGTGCAGGAACTTACTTGAGAAGTAACTCTTCATTTACTCATTCATTGAAAGACACATATTGGGTATTGGGCATTGTATTGGGACCTAGAGAAGACACAAATACTAATAAAGGTGTGATCTCTGCCCTCAAGATGTTCACAGTTTAGTGCTAAACGTATTGTTTGGTTTCACCAATGTTATACAAATAGCTATCAATTAATATTATTATTAAGAAATTGGGCATGAAAATAATGTGCATTAAATTTGCATCAAGTCACAGAGCATTTAGTGTTCATTCATGCTCCTTTATTCAGTGCCTAGGATGCATTTGGCACAGTAGATGTAAAAGTGAAGATGTGACATCGGCATCCAAGGACTCTGATAATTACAGTGGTATTATCAGAGTAAAAGAGCCAAATAAAGGTATATCAAATACTAACATGGAAAGTGGTTGGAGCAGAGACGCCTTCAAGAGAAGTCAATATTACAATTGGGTCTTCCCAAACACTGTGTACCTGGTACTTTGGCTCAGTGTAGTTTTTAAATAAAGGAGAAATTTAATTTTTTTTATAAAAAATTTTACCGGGGCAAAGAAAAATATTCTGACTCCACCAGTCACTGGCTATGTGCTCTTGGATAAACTCCATCTCTCTGTTTGTTCTATGAACTAAAGGAGCTCTAAGGCATTTGGAATTGTAATGATAAACCAATATACAGGCACCCATCGTAAAATGACTCTGAAACCATACAGAACAGAGTGGAATAAAATTCTAAAGTGAATTTTCAGTTTTCAGATTAAAACCCTGACTCAGAATCTCAGAGGGCATTCATGATGAAAGTTAGCCAAGTGGATATATCTCTCATCTATCTACCTACCTACCTACCTACCTACCTACCTACCTATCATCTATCTATAATTTATCTGCCATCTATCTATGGAGATGTCA
Source organism: Lasiurus borealis (assembly GCA_004026805.1). Taxonomy (NCBI): domain Eukaryota; kingdom Metazoa; phylum Chordata; class Mammalia; order Chiroptera; family Vespertilionidae; genus Lasiurus; species Lasiurus borealis. Next base: position 27,748 of record PVJN01002077.1, read on the forward strand.
CTAGGATCTATGTTGTTTTCCTATATCAATTAAATTACTTTAAATCTACAGCAAGTGATTAAATACCCATTAAAATCTTCATGTGTTAGAGAGGAAACATGAACCAAAGAATTCTGAAACATGCGACATCTCCCCTGTTTGGCTGGTGCTGTGTGTGTTTGTGGGTGTGTACCTTACTTCCTAGTTTCTTCCTTCTACAGAACATAAGAAATTAAACTAGTCAACTTTTGTGATGTTCAATTACCTCAAAGGAAGCCTTTGTTCCTATTACATTGCTTTCAAGATATATTACCTGGGATTCTGCCTCGGTGGAGGATAGCTTGAGAATACAGTCCCTTTGTTTCCCATTCAAATGAGTGATGCAACACTGCTTTCATTGACCTTTCTTTCTGGTCACTTTATTTTTTAATTTTTTCAATTAATGTGTTATATGTATACATATATTGCCGTTGCCCCCCCCCCCCAGGAATACACTAACCCCCCATGATCCTGTGTTCATTGGTTATGCTTATATGCATGCATACAAGTCCAATGGTTGATCTCTTATTTACTCCACCTCCCCTTAACCTTCCTGCTGTGATTTAACAGTCTGTTTGATGCTTTACTGCCTCTGTATCTATCTTTTTGTTCATCAGTTTATAATGTTCTTTATTATCCACAAATGAGTGAGATCATGGGGTGTTTCTCCTTCATTGACTGGCTTATGTCACCTAGCATAAGGCTCTCCAGTTCCATCCAGGTTGCTGCAAATGGTAAGAATTCCTTCTTTTTTATGGCAGCATAGAATTCCATTGTGTAGGTGTACCATAGTTTTCTGATCCACTCATCTGCTGATGGGCACCTAGGCTGTTTCCCAATTGTAGCTATTGTAAATTGTGCTGCTATGAACATAGGGGTGGATAAATCCTTTCTGACTGGTGTTTCTAATTTAATATATATATATATATATATATATATATATATATATATATATATATATATATATATATATATATATATATATATATATATATATATATATATTATTTATTTATTTATTTATTTATTTATTTATTTATTTATTTATTTTTCACAGAGTGGTAGGGAAAGAGATAGAAAGCCAGAAACATCAATGAGAGAGAAACATCGATCAGCGGCCTCCTGCACGCGCCCTACTGGGGATGTGCTCACAACCAGAGTCCATGCCCTTGAACCAAATCAAACCCAGGACCTTTCAGTCCCCAGGCAGATGCTCTATCCACTGAGCCAAACCGGTTTCGGCAGTGTTTCTAATTTCTTAGGATAAATTCCTAAGAGTGGGATTTCTGGGTCAAATGGGAGATCCATTTTTAGTTTTTTGAGGAAACTCCATACTCTTCTCCACAGTGGCTGCACCAGTCTGCATTCCCACCAACAGTGCACAAAGGTTCCTTTTTCTCCACATCTTCGCCAACACTTGTCATTTGTTGATTTGTTGATGATTGCCATTCTGACAGGTGTGAGATGGTATCCCATTGTCGTTTTGATTTGCATCTCTCGGATAATTCGTAACTTTGAACATATTTTCATGTGTCTTTTGGCCTTCTTTCTGTCGTCTTTCCAAAAGGTTCTATTTTTTGGATCATTTTTTAAAATTGTATCATTTATCTTCCTGTTATTAAGTAGTATAAATTGGCTGTAGATCTTGGAGATTAAACCTTTATCAATGATAACATTTGCAAATATGTTCTCTCATACAGTGGGCTTTCTTGTTGTTTTGTGATGGTTTCTTTTGCTGTGCAAAAGCTTTTTATTTTGATGTAATCCCATTTGTTTATTTATTTTTTTTAGCTTCCATCGCCCTTGGAGCAGTATCAGTGAGGAAGTTCTTTCAGCATATGTCTGAGATTGTGCTGCCTGTGGATTCCTCCCATTATTTTTATGGTTTCCTATCTTATGTTTAAGTCATGTATTTGGAGTTTATTTTTGTATATGGTGTAAGTTAGTGGTCCTGTTTCATTTTTTTGCATGTATCTCTTCGATTTCCCAATACCATTTATTGAAGAGGTTGTCTTGACTCCATTGTATGTTCATGCCTCCTTTGTCAAATATTAATTGAGCAGAGTGGTTTGGGTGGATATCTGGATTCTCTATTCTATTTCATTGATCTATATGTCTGTTGTTGTGCCAGTACCAGGCTGTTTTGAGAGCAGTTGCTTTGTAGTATACCTTGAAATCTGGTATTGAGATCCCACCTACTTTATTCTTCTTTCTCAGGATTTCTGTGGCTATTCCGGATCTTTTTTTGTTCCAGATGAATCTTTGGAAAGTGCTTTCTAGTTCTGTGTAATATGTCATTGGTGTTTTAATGGGTAGTGCATTGAATCTATAGTTTGCTTTGGGTAGTATGGACATTTTAATGAAGCTGTTTCTCCCAATCCATTAGCTTGGTATGTTCTTCCATCTGTTTACATCTACCTCTATCTCTTTTTTTAGTATCCTGTAGTTTTCTGTATATAGGTCTTTTACCTCCTTAGTTAGGTTTATTCCTAGGTATCTTAATTTTTTTTGGTACGATGGTAAATGAGATTGCTTTTTTAGTCTCTCTTTCTGTAATTTCACTATTAGTGTATAGAAATGCCATAGATTTTTTGACATTAATTTTGTATCCTGCTACATTGCTGAATTTATTTATTAAGTCTATTAGTTTTTGTATGGAGTTCTTCAGGTTTTTTATGTATAGTATCATGTCATCTGCAAATAAGGACAGCTTTACTTCTTCTTTTCCAATTTGGATGCCTTTTATTTCTTCTTCTTGTCTAATTGCAATGGCTAATACCCCAGTACTATGTCGAAAAAGAGAGGTGAAAGTGGGCATCCCTGTCTTGTTCCTGTTCTCAGGAGAAATGGTTTTAGTTTTTGCCTATTGAGTATGATGTTACCTGTGGGTTTATCATATATGGCTTTTATGATGTTGAGGTATGAACCTTCTATTCCTACCTTGCTGAGAGTTTCTATCAAGAAAGGGTGTTGGATTTTGTCAAAAGCTTTTTATGCATCAATTGATATGACTATATTATTTTTATCTCTTAATTTGTTTATGTGATGTATCACATTTATTAATTTGTGGATATTGTACCATCCTTCTATTCCTGGGATAAATCCTACTTGGTCATGGTGTATGAGCTTTCTGATGTACTGCTGGATCTGATTTGCTAGAATTTTGTTGACGATTTTGGTATCTATGTTCATGAGAAATATTGGCCTATAATTCTCTTTCATTGTGTTGTCTTTATCTGGTTTTGGTATTAGGGTGAAACTGGCTTTATAGAAGGTGTTTGGAAATGTTCCTTCCTCTTGAATATTTTTGAATAGTCTGAGGAGAATATATTTTAATTCTTCCTTGAATATTTGGTAAAACTCTCCTGTGTAGCCATATGGTTCTGGGCTTTTGTTTTCTGGAAGCTTTTTGATGACTGCTTCAAATTCTTCCACAGTTATTTGACTACTGAGATGTTTAGATTCTTCCTGATTGAGTGTTGGAAGGTTATGTTTTTCAAGGAATATGTCCATTTCCTGCAGGTTGTCCAATTTGTTGGAATAGAGTTGTTCATAGTATTTTTTAAAACAATTCTTTGTATTTCAGCAGGGTCTATTTTTATTTCTCCTCTTTCATTTCTGATTTTGTTTATTTGAGTCTTCTCTCTTTACTTCTTGGTGAGCCTGGCTAGAGGTCCATCAATCTTATTTATCCTTTCAAAGAACCAGCTCTTGATTTTGTTGATCTTTTGAATTGTTTCTTTGGTCTCCATGTTGTTTATCTCCCCTCTGATCTTTACTGTTTCCTTCATTCTGCTTACACTGGGCTTTTCTTGTTGCTCTTTTTCTAGATCTTTGAGTTGTAGGGTTAGGTAATTTATTACCATTGTTTCCCTTTTTTTTTTTTTTTTTTTGCAGTAGGCTTGTAGAGCATTGAACTTCCCTCTCAAGACTGCTTTCACTGTGTCCCATAAATGTTGTATTGTTGTGTTGTCATTGTCATTTGTTGCCATGATGTTTTTTATTTCTTTCTTGGTCTCTGCTGTTTAGTCTCCATGTGTTTGATTTCTTTGTATTGTTTTTATTATAGTTGATTTCCAATTATATGCCACTATGATCTGAGAAAATGCTTGATATGATTTCTATCTTCTTGAATTTGAAGAGACTTTTCTTATAATCCAACATATGATCTATCTTTGAAAATGACCCATGTGCACTGGAGAAGAATGTATATTCTGTGGCTTTGGGTTGAAATGTTCTGAAGATGTCAATTAATTCCATCTGGTCTAGTGAGTCATTTAGGATTGACGTTTCTTTCCTGATTTTTTGTTTAGAGGATTTGTCCAGTGGTGACAGAGGGGTATTAAAGTCTCCTATATGATTATATTGCTGTCAATCTCTCCCTTAATATCCTCCAGGAGTTTTTTAATGTATTTAGGTGCTCCTATATTGGGTGTATATATATTTACCAGAGTTATTTCTTCTTGTTGGATTGTTCCTTTTAGTATTAAGAAGTGGCCTTCTTTATCTCTTGTTTTGTCCTTCACTTTGAGATCTAATTTGTCAGATATAAGTATTGCAACCCTAGCTTTTTTTACATTTTCATTTGCCTAAAATACCATCTTCCATCCCTTCACCCTCAGTCTGTGTGTATCTCTTTTCCTGAGGTGGGTTTCTTGTAGACAGCAGATACATGGATCATGTTTTCTTATCCAATCAGTTACCCTATGTCTTTTGATTGGAGCTTTTAATCTGTTTACATTTAAAGTTATTCTTAATTAATAGGTACTTATCTGTCACCATTTTTATTCTTTACCCCTGTGTTCCTTATTGGCTTCCTATTTCTTTTTTTTTATAGCAGATCCTTTAACATTTCTTGCATTGCTGGTTTGGTGGTAATAAATCCCCTTAGTCCTTTTTGTCCGTGAAGCTCCTGATTTTACCTTCAGTTCTGATTGAGAGCCTTCCTGGGTAAAGTATTCTTGGATTCAGACCCTTCCTTTGCATGACATTGTATATTTCATTCCATTCTCTTCTGGCCTGATGAGTTTCTGTTGAGAAATCAGTTGCTAGTCTTATGGGTTTTTTTTGTAGGTAACTTTCTGTTTCTCTCTGGCTGCTTTTAAGATTCTTACTTTGTCGTTGGTGTTTGCCAATTATAATGTGCCTTGGTGTCAGTTTTTGGGGTTTCATTTTGTTTGGGACTCTGTGAGTTTCTTGGATTTGTGTGGGCTTTTTCTTTCCTATATGGGGGAAGTTTAATGTCATCTTTTCTTCAAACAGGTTTTCTAATCCTTGCTTAGTTTCCACTCTTTCTGGAACCCCAATTATTTGGATGTTGTTTTGTTTCATGTTATCCCAAAGCTCCCTTAGGCACTCCACTTGCTTTTCATTTTTTTTTTCTACAAGCTGCTGTACTTGTGTATTTTTTCATACTTTGTTCTCTAGCTCACTGATGCAGTCCTTTGCTTCTTCTAGTCTGCTTTTGATGCTTTCTATTGAGTTCTTCACAGCTGCGATGTCATTTTTCATTTCTTCTTGATTATTCTTCATTTCCTCTTGGTTCCTCTTCATTTCCTCTTGGCTCTTCTTCATTTCCTCTTGGCTCTTACTCAGATTGTCGATTTTGTCTTCCATTTTTTTCAGCCACCTTATGACCATTTCTCTGAACTCTTTCTCTGGCTGGTCTATTTCTGCTTCTGTTTCGTTTACTTTCTTTTCTGGTGATACCTGCTTTTCTGTCATATGCGGGCTGTTTCTTTGTCTGCCCATGGTCATTCTTCTCTGGGTGTCTGGTTATGTAGTTCTCTCTCCTATGTTGATTTAAAGGCACAAACTACAACAGGTCCAGGTACAACACACAAGGCACTGAACAGAAATGTATTCACAATGTTAGTAACCACTAATAAGTAGAGAAAGAAGAAGAGAAAAGTGAGAGAAAAAAAGAAAAGAGAGAAGTGCCAAAATCAAATTGTGAGAAGGGAGAAAAATAAATAAATAAATAAATAAATAAATAAAAATAAAGGAGAAGGAGAAGAATAAAAGAAAAAGAGAAAAAAAAAGTCAGAGAGAAAAGAAAGAGAATAAGGGAGAAAAGGGGAACAAATTATAGATGTGAGGAGAAAACTCCAATAGAGCAGCCACTAATCCCGACAAATGCCCACAAGAAGTACTTGGAGATTAATACAAAATACAAATAACAACTAATATCAAGGGAGGTAAGGGAAAACAGAGGTAACAAAGAAACCAAAACAAAGCAAACAAAAAGCAAAATAAAATGAGTAGAATAAGCAAAAACAATCTCACAAAAAGTATAAAAAATTGTTATAATCACCGTTCAGGCAAACAACAACAAAAAGACATAGAGAAAAACAATTTTTTGGATAGTGAAGACAGAGAAGTGGAGGTTTGTATGGTCTTGGAGTAGGGGATTCAAATTAGATATATAAGTGGGGTGAAATTTTAACCAGGTAACAAGAAAGAATAGGGAGAATCTAAAGTTGGAAAAGGGAAAGAGAAACAAGACAACAAAAAGGGGAGAGTTAGGAAGACAGTGTTGGCATAAAGGTAGAGTTGAGATAGGGTAAAATTATGCTAAAGAAAAGATGAAAATAGAATGTAGAACTCTAATCCCAAAGTAAAAAAAGAGAAAATAAAATGACACTTCTTTTTTTGTTCAAAAAGGTAAAAATAGTAGTAGTAATAATAGTAGTTGAAAATAAAAATGTCATAATTAAAAAGTTAAAATCAATTGAGGAGAAAATCGAAAAAAATAGCTTTTTAAATTAAAATATGCAAAGAATAAACAAATAAATAAATGAAAAAAATTAAAAATAAATCAATAGAATGGCAGTAGTGGAGGTCATTCACTTGCACTAAATTTCTGTTTGGCACTCCTGTTTCCCAGTCAGGAGGGTATTGCAGTTCCCTGCGTTCCACTGTGAGATGTGTCTTAATCTTTTTATTCTTTTGTGATTATGCTAAAGTCAATTTGTGAGTCATCCATGGGGTGGCAGTGTTTCAAAATTGACCTCTGAGACTAAGCACAGGACCTCTCTAGCTTGTGCTTTGATTCTGTTTACTCTGTGGTACTCAATACCGGTTTGTGGGACTGGGTTGCCCCAGAGCTGATTCTCCGCTCTGACCCCCAGGTTCCAGAAAACCAACTTTCCCCTGCAGTCTCTCAGGATGTCTCCAACTGCATGATTCTTTGTATTGGGCTTAGCAATCAGAAGCCAGGGTCTGAAGAGGAAAGAGTGAAGTCTGTGCTCTCCCCCTTCTCCGCTCCTATTTGAGCAGTCGGTACACTGTAATAACTTCCAGGCTGTCCTTCTGCCTCAGATCAAAATGGATTGTTTTCTAGAGCTCCCCTTCTGTTAATAGTTCTGTTAATAATCCCCTTCCACATTTAGGGATCATGCCCTTTTCCACATCCACGGATTTCTCTTAGGAGCAGCTTTCCCCCCTTCCAGTTCCCACAGAGTGCGTGTCTCTCTGTTCTGCGGCACCTCACCTTATCCCAGGTGAAATCTGGCCTTTCCATGTGGTGTGTGGAGCTCCTCTGAGTCCAAGTGTTTGCGCCAATTGGAGAGTGGTGTTCTGGGTCCCCCGGCTGTTCGATGGGTACTGCAGCTGTAGCTTTCAGACCACTGCAGATACCCCCGAAAGATGGTGTAGTCTATGTGTTCACGCTGGTGGCTCTGGGAGACAAAAACCCCATGGCAGTGGGGATGCCTGGTCAGGAGAGCCTCATCCAGCAGTCCCCCACCTTCTCCTGGAGGATAACTGTCTCTTAACTTGCCAACAAACACTCCCAGTGCGACTCTCAGCTGTTCTCACTGTCTGCTCAGTGACAACGTTCCGGACATGTCCGCTATTCCGCCGCCATTTTTTCTCCTCTTTTGGTCACTTTCACATCTGGCTACTAACATTTTCTTCAGCCTACTTTGACTTTCCTGGTGAGCAAAGGTTAGCTGTTCACCTGTGAAGTATAAAATAGAGTTGATTGGTCCATTAATCAGGATGGGGGTCCCTCAGAACTTTGTACTTATTTTTTTAAATCCCTAACCTTTCTTCTCTAATGTAAGCAGAAAGGATATTTAGTGGAAGGACCATGTGTAGCTCTTAGACTAGAAGGGAAAACTGACTGAGAGACTTAGAGAGTGAACACATCTGAGGAAAGGCAGGTGATGAGAATTATTGCTAAAACTATGGTATGAAAGAGCCGGTGAAAATGTCACTGCCTGCACTGCCCTTATTGGTGGGCCCAAATATCACCACTGGCCTTGCTGCTTCAATACTACTAGCCCATGGGTAATGCTGTCCATGCCCATGTCTCCCCAGGTAGATCTGCCACTGTTTCTGTCTTTGCTGACCTGTCACAATCAGACTGACTTCTGGATTGTCCCTAGATCTCTGTATCACTGCATCCAGACTCAAAGCCATAGGAGGCAGCATTCCATTGGAAGTGAGTAGATTCCTAAACTGATACTTTTGTCTTTGTACTGATAAGCAGCAATCTGCATCTCACTCTTACTTAATTTCACCTTTCTATTATGTAACTTTTTCCTATAAATTGACTATGCTTTTATGTATTTATGTGTCATTTATTTATTTATTTATTAAAGTGTAGTTCAAATGAAATATTATATTAATCTCAGGTGTATTACAGTTTGACATCTCTATGCCTTACAAAGTGATCATCACAAAAGTCTGGTAACCTTCTATATTGTACAAAGTCACTATGGTGTGATTGGCTATATTACCTATACTATACTAGTACATTATGTCCCAATGACTTATTTGTTTTAGAACTGGAAATGTGTGTCTTTTAATCCCCTTCAGCTTTTTTCACCCATGCCTCTTCCTTCTGGCAACCATCAGTTTATTCTATCTATAAATCCGTTTTTGTTTTGTTTTTCTTATCTGTTTGTTTTGTCTTTTAGATTATAAATATAAGCGCAATCATACATTTGCCTTTCTCTGTCTGCATAATACTCTTTAGGTCGATCCATTTTGTTGTAGATAACAAGATTTCATTCTTCTTTATATTCTATTATATATGTTGATGGACACCTAGGTTGCTTTCATATCTTGGCTATTGTAAATAATGCTGCAATGAACATAGTGGTGCATATATCTTTTTGAGTTAGTGTTTTTAATTTCTTTGAAAAATACCCAGAAGTGGAATTGCTATGTTGTATGGTAGTTCTATTTTTATTTTTTGGAGAAACCTTCATACTGTTTCCCATAGGACCTGGAGGATTCTTTTTTCTACACATCCTTGTGAACACTTTTTTTTTTTTTTTCATAATAGCCATTCTGATAGGTGTGAGGTGATATTTCATTTTGGTTTTGATTTGCATTTCCTAATGATTAGCAATTCATGTGTTTGCTGGCCATTGTATATCTTCTTTGGAGAAATGTCTACGTTTTCTTCCTTTTTTGATATTGAATTATATGAGTTCTTTATACATATTTTGGAAATTAACTCCTTATCAGCTTGTCATTGACAAACACCTCCCATTTAATAGATTGCCTTTCAATTTTATGATAGTTTCCTTTGCTGTGTAAAAAGCTTATTTGTTTGATATAGTCACATTTGTTTACTTTTGTTTTTGTTGCCCTTGCCTGAGGAGATATATTCAAAAAAATATTGCTAAGACCAATGCCAAAAAGTTAACTATGTTTTCTTCTAGGCGTTTTATGATTTCAGGTCTTATATTTAAGTCTTTAATCCATAATTTAATTTTTATATATAGTGTAAGAAACTAGTCTCATTTCATTTTTTTCTCCTCCAACATCATCTATTAAAAATAATGTTTTTTCCCATTGTATATTGTTGCTTCCTTTGTCATAAATTAATTGAACATATAAGCATGGGTTTATTTTGGGGCTTTCTATTTTTATTCCTTTTTTTCCATGTTGAACTTTAAATTCAGAAAGAAAATGTTAATTCAAGTGTGTTACTCTCTACAATTTCCTGATGAGATACTACTCAAGGGACAGCATAAGTAATATTAGGATACCAAGTTTTGCAACTTTCATTAGATATGAATCACCACTTAGTGATTTCCATCGATAAGTTCAGAAAAGCATGAGAACACTGATGTTTCTAAATTGTGTGGAGAATCATATTTTTATACATGTGCCCTCTTATCTTTTTTTATAGTCACAACAATTGTTAATGCTATGCATTAACCAATAAGTAACAGATCAGCTGAAATGAAGAATGTTAGCAGTGCCCAGCCTAGAGCATTTTTCCTTCCTGAGAGTCATCTGTGATGCTTTTGTGTGCTCTGTATAGTTTTTAGTTTGGGGATATTTTTTCTCCTTGCTTAGAGCAATAAAAGTTTGGTAGTTTATTTAGTACAAAGGAAGTTTGAGTGTTCTAACTACCAATTCATATGCCCCACATCCCAAACAGAAAGGGTCCTGAAATTGTATTGTTTCATTATGGAAAGGCTCCTTAGATTACTAACAATCACTGGAAAAAATATTTAATCTACTTGTAATCTACCTATTTGAAGGCTTTGCATTAAGGCTTTTCTACCCTCTCCTTAGAAAATAAGAAACATGTAGTTCTTTAAAATTTTATTTTAGCCAGGTATTTGAAAATGCGCCATATGTTTTTCTTGTCTGATAGTGCTCACATCGCCTACAGACTCTGGGGCCAGAACTGACCAAGGACACTGAGGGTGACTGGGGAGGACCTATTCTCTATAAGATCAGTTTACTCATGATTGTTGTGTTCATTGCTCCAAAATTGTGCCAAAGATGGACCTGAAGTTAACTAATTTCACTTGCCAGAATGATTTTTCTCCTCTTTGTAAAAACTGGATCAGTATTTGACCATTTCCAGTGAATACTATAATTAATGATAGAATTTTGATAATATTCACAAATGCTTTTAGGCCTTTAAATAAAAATTATGGTGTTTGGCCAAGACCGGTTTGGCTCAGTGGATAGAGTGTCGGCTTGCGGACTGAAAGGTCCCAGGTTCGATTCCGGTTGGGGGCATGTACCTTGCTTGAGGGCACATCTCCACTGTGGGGCTCGCAGGAGGCAGCTGATCTATGTCTCTCTCTCATCGATGTTTCTGACTTTCTATCTCTCTCCCTTCCTCTCTGTAAAAAATCAATAAAAATATATTTTAAAAAATTATGGTGTTTGGATACTATCTGTCCTCAAGGCAGTATAATTTAGAGGGTCATTTTGGTAAATACCTGACATTGGTAATCAGCAATTTTTACATTTTACTGATACCATGCTCCAATTTTCTCCCTCCCTCCCACCAATAATTCCCAGAAGCCTGATGAACATTATTAACCTTTCAAGTTTCCACCTAAGCTTCTTCTCTTGATTTATCCCAAAGATAAGTTTTCCTCTGCACATACTAACAGTATGAAATTTTTGGCACCTTTCTTTTTTTTTTTAATATATTTTTATTATTGAAAGTATTACAGATGTCCCCTTTTCTTGTCCCATTGATCTCCCTCCACTCACTTCCCACAAGCCATTCCCATCATCCAATCAGGAGCAAGTATGCAAATTGAGCCAACCAAGATGGCTGTGGCCACAGAGAGACAGGAGGCTTGGGATTTCCCAGCAATGGAGGAAGCCAAGCTTTCTGCACATCCTGGCAGGCCCAGGCCTCCACTCAAGGCTACAAAGTTTTAATTATAGAAGATAAATAAATCCCAGATGCCAGGATCTCCACTTGGGTCACTAGGGGATATGGCCAGCCTGTGCACCACCACAGGTCCCTCACCCAGGCTACCCCACACCTCAAAGGAACCTCCACCCTGATCTGGGACACCCTTCAGTGCAAACCAGGTGGCCCCCACTCATGCACCAGGCTTCTATCCTATCCTATCTAATAAAAGAGCAATATTCAAACCATCACTCCAACACACAGGATGGCTGTCCCCATGTGATCAAAGATGGATGCCCCCATGTAGACACAATATGGCTATCACAAGATGGCCAACAGGGAAGGGCAGTAGGAAGGGACCAGGTCTGCAAGGGATCACAGTTGGGGGCAATCAGGCCTGCAAGGGAAGGCATTTGGGGGGACCATGCCTGCAGGGGAGGGCAGTTAGGGGCAAACAGACTGGCAGGGGAGTAGTTAGGGTGTGATGAGGCCAGCAGGCAGAAGTGGTTAAGGGCAATTAGGAAGGCAGACAGGTGAGCAATTGGAGCCAGCAGTCCTGGATTGTGAGAGGGATGTCTGACTGCCTGTTTAGACCCAATCCTACCAGAATCATGCCTAAACAGGCAGTTAGATATCCCTCCAGAGGTCTCAAATTGGAGAGGGTGCAGGCTGGGCTGAGGGACTCCCCCCGTCTCGTGCACAAATTTCATGTACCAGGTCTCTAGTAGGGAGTGTGCAGGAGGAAACTGATCAGTGTTTCTCTTACATTGATGTTGCTAACTCTCTATTCCTCTCCCTTCTTCTCTGTAAAAAAATCAATAAAATATATTTAAACAAATAGAATCAGCTTTGCTGTTTACTAACTGAGCCTTTAGGAAAGTGACCTAACCTCAGTTTATTTATCTGTAAAATGTAAATCATCCCACTGGGCCAACACCCCACAAAGAATGGTTGGAGGAGCATATGAGAGAGTGAATGTGAAAGCACTGTGCCACTACAGAGCCCTGTAAAGCCACAGGACAACATAACAGAAATCACTACACTGATACTCGAGCTTCCATTTTACTATGTTGTGCTCCACCTTTTCCATCTTTATAAAATGAAGAAAGCACTTGGTTTGCAGAGTGTTTTGAGGTCAGGCATGAAAGAGCTGGTAAGTCCATGGCATTATAGGTACAATGTGTTCAAAGTGGCCTAAGCTGTTTGCATAGAAAAATAACACGTTCTAATCCATTTAAGGGCCTTTGTAAGGAGCCAGGTCTCCATTCCTTAATCCACCTCATTATGCCTAGGTAGTGAAGCATAGAGGGTTTTAGGTACCTGCAATTACTGGCTGATAAGGTACACTGACTACCAAAAGACAGGTTAGGCAATGATATGCTAAAGAAAGCACTTCCAGCCTGTGATCATATGGCACAGAGAAGATTGGGTTGGGTGTATGCCGAGCAAGCACTTCTTCCTGTGCAGTCTGGTCTGAATTTGCCTAAACACTCCAGATGTGACTATGCTAATATGGGCAAAAGCACCAGGTAAAGACTGGCAATCATCATCCTCACTATGTCAGGCATTACTAATGCCTCCCAAACTCAGGTCAAAAAATTTGTATTGCCAGATGTTGATTATCTACTTAGTAAGCTATTTTTATAAAGTCTAAACACTGCCCTAAATATGTTATATACAAGGCCTCTTTCTGGTTTCTAGCTTTCACACTTGTGTGTTCTCACTAATTCTGAATAATAAAAGGTTAATATGCAAATAGACCAAATAGCAGAACAACCAAACCAATCAGTCACTATGATGTGCACTGACCATGAGGGGCCGTGTGCAGAACATGGTGGGTGTTGGCTGCAGAGGAATGGTAAAGAAGGTGAGAGGGGGTGCCAGTTACTGTCATTGGGGTGAGCCTCTGGTGGTTACTGAAAATTCTTTGCACCCATGTGCTGCTGTCTCGTTCGGTGCATGCATCTGCTGTCAGCGCCAGCCCCGCTCACACCCACTGCTGGTTCTGGAGTCACTGCTCACACCCACTACCAGTGCCAGCCCTTCTCGCATCTGCTGCTGGTGCCTGTCAGTGGTCCCAGTCACTTGGCACCATCAGCATGTGCAACTGGGGGTGATTGGGGCAGCAGCCACTGGTTGCACCTGCTGACGGTGCCAGCCCCCCTCACACCCACTGCTGACACTGGCCCCAATCACTCCACACCATCAGTGGGTGCAAGCGGGCTGGCACCATTGAGTTGTGAGAGGGGCAGCAGCAGGAGCGGGACTACCATCAGTTAGGGGGCTGGGAGCAACAGCAGGAGGGGCCAGGTGGTGTCGAGGAGGATGGGCCGAGACCTGCCCCTGTGCCTACTGCAGCCTCAAAGCCCACAGATCCTTTCAAGGTGCACTAATTTGTGCACTGAGCTCCTAGTCCTATATAATAAAAGCCTAATTTGCTAAGTGTCTGGTGGTCTGGTCATCCATTCAACCAATCAAAGTATAAAGTGCTAATGATATGCTAAGGCTGTTCAACATGCACTGACCACCATGGTGCAGACGCTCCAACTGGTAGGTTAGCCTGCTGCTGGGGTCCAGCCAATTGGGACTGAGTGAGATGGGTCAAACATGTCCTGGAGCTCTCCCTGGGTCCCTTCCTGGCTGGCCAACCTCCTGTGTCCCTCCCCAATCCTGATTTTGCATCGGTGGGGTCCCTGATCCTGACCTGCACCCTCTCACAACCCTCTGGAGATGTCGGAGAGCTGGTTTTGGCCTGATCCTGCAGGCCAGGTCGAGGGATCCCACTGGTGTATGGATTCACACACTGGGCCTATAGTTAAAAAATAAAACACCTCCAATCATGTCCAACCACAAGAAGTGCACTATTTGGTGCCTGTTTGATAACTGAGCAACTCAGCAGTGACAGTCATACCTGGTTTTTCTGGACTACAGACAAGGTGAAAAAACAAACAGGTCAACCAATCTACTACTGGACTTTCCATCTGCATATATATTTTATGATCCTCTTTTATCAATGCCAAACCAAGTCAATATACTTTATGAGTAGAACACTCCAGATGTGATTCTGCTAATATGGGCTAATAATATCATCTCTTTGCAAAGAAATCTATCAGGAACAATAAGAGAGTATTTGCTGGCCATTATGACCTTTTCCTTCATGTTTTACTTTTTTAAATAATGTCTTGTATTCATTCTGCGTGAGATCAGTAATAGACCACTGGTTGTTTTTTAGTTTTTTAGAAGATATTCGAAGGTATTCATTAGCACTTAATTTGGTAGTTATCAAGTATGGCCATCCATTATTTGTTAGCTGGTTGTCCTCTCTCTCTACATATCAATAAAAATATTTAGACAAACAAAAGAAGATGTTCAGGTTCTCAGGATTGGGGGTGAGTGTCGGGTATTCCAGGTGGGAGTGTGAGGAACAAAGGTACTTATTTATTTTAGGAATCCTTTCAGCAAAGGTTCCATAATGGCAAAGCTGGATTGAAGGTTTGTCTGGCCTTTTAAGTCTCCCAAGATCTGGCAACCTACCAAGAGGGATTTTTCCAACTATCAGAACTTCCTAGTCTTGTAAGGTTAGTGTACTCACATGTGTAGGACTATAAATTGATGGTTAGATTGATTATATTAGTACTAGAGGCCTGGTGCACTAGATTCATGCACTGGCTGGGGGGAGGGTTAGTCTCTCAGTCCGGCCCATGCCCTTTCACAGTCTCCTCAGGGGATGTCTGTCTGCTGGCTTAGTCCGGATCCCCTAGGGCAGTGGTCAGCAAACTGCAGCTCACGAGCCACATGCATTTCTTTGGCCCCTTGAGTGTGGCTCTTCCACAAAATACCACAGCCTGGGCAAGTCTATTTTGAAGAAGTGGCATTAGAAGAAGTTTAAGTTTAAAAAATTTGGCTCTCAAAAGAAATTTCAATCGTTGTACTGTTGATATTTGGCTCTGTTGACTAATGAGTTTGCCGACCACTGCCCTAGGGAATCGGGCCTAAAATGGCAGTCAGACATACCTCTTGCAGTCTGAGACCCCTTGCTCCTTACTGCCCTCCTGCAGCATAAGCCCAGTTTCTAGGGAGCACACAGATCACCTGCATTGAGCATCTGCCCCTGGTGGTCAGTGTGCATCACATCGACCAGTTGTTTGGCCATTGGGTCAATTTGCATATTATGCTTTTATTATAAAGGATTCTGATTTCCCTTTAAGGGGCTCCTTATCGGACCAATCTTCCCAGAGCCTCGTATACACCTGTACTTTCCCAGATTATCAAGAATTTCTCTAGAGAGCAAGCCAGTCTGAACAGTGCCTTTGGCTCTACATTTCCTATTTCTTATTCCCATCAAAATGTTAGCTTTGCATCTCATACTTTACCTTTAGCTAAATTCATAGTCACATCCAAAGAGATGTTAAGAAAATCTATATTCTGCTGCTCCTTGTCTTCCTAATAAGGTATATGTTAAGAGGGCTTTTGGGGGGCAATGGTAGAAGGTCCTTGTAACTGGTGATTGGTCAAAGATACCCATTGATAAATGCAGTTTCATGCTAGCCTCACAACATTCCATGTGGGAATAGAACACCACAGTTTAGTAGCCAGCCTGGGAAAAGTTATGATTTAGTCCTAAATGAGTGCCATTAGGAACAGAAAAATACTTACAGAGTGAACAGGTGAAGCATAAGTGGGGCATAAACTTCCTTTTGGATTGTGGAATTTTTTTTGTCTGTGTTTTAATTTTCATTTCTTAATTGCAGTTTACTTGCAATATTATTATGTTGGTTTCTACTTGGCACAATACATAATTATCATAATATTATTGAAGATAGTATGCTGTACTTTACATCCTCATGACTATTTTATAACTATCAATTGGTACTTCTTAATCCTTTCTTGTGGTAATTGTTTTTAACTAAGGTTGATTGGGCTGAAATTGTCAGTGCACTTAAAATTGAGGACAAAATGACATAGTAAAGTGAAGTTTGGCAAGACTTTTAGGAGGACTGAGTATGAGATGAATTTAATCAGGGCAAGTTATGGTAAGAGCGCTGCTTGTTCCCAAATTAGTATATCCTTATTGTGATCACAACTTCTATCTTGTGTTTCATTATATCTTAACATAAATTAGTATATGCATACAGAGAGATGTTTGGGGGCTACA
Source organism: Lasiurus borealis (assembly GCA_004026805.1). Taxonomy (NCBI): domain Eukaryota; kingdom Metazoa; phylum Chordata; class Mammalia; order Chiroptera; family Vespertilionidae; genus Lasiurus; species Lasiurus borealis. Next base: position 44,553 of record PVJN01002077.1, read on the forward strand.
TATTGGTGTTCTGTTCTGTTTCCTGGTAATGATATTTTTATAAGGACTTTTTGGAGGCAATGCTTCAACTGCAAAAGATGCCTTCCATGGTAGACATTTCATGAACATAGGAGCCTGGTGAAAGAGATGTATTTGAGAAGTCAGAGCCTTCCGCTGCCTTACATATCCCTCTATGTAGGAACAAGGCACCTGAGTTTGGGGGGGGGGGCTGGAAAAGTCATTCCTCTCTCCCAGATGAGTGCCATTTGCAGTACACAGAGCTTACAGAGTCAAAGATGGGATACCCACATTCTTGTAGATGGCAGTAATTGTGCACAGCAAAAGTTAAACAGCCTACAGTTGTAACTGTGCTTATAATATTAATCAGTGAGACCCAGAGGTTTGGCTAGAACTGGATTCAGATGGGAAGTGGTTATTGGTGGTAATCTGGATGGTGCAAGTCAGAAAGAGAGAACACAGTTGAATAAGTGTCTTGAGTTTAGGTCAAGCTGAATAATCATGGAAGGACTGTAAGATGACTTGCTTTTCCGAAAGTGTGATGAGGAGGTTGGTGAATCTATTGACTGAGTGAAGTCCTACTGTAAAGACAAATACACCTTTTGGGATGGTCAGAACAAGAGTTCTTGGCACACAATTACCATGATAATCATTATGTAAGTGGTTACTGCACTGCCCTTGGTCATAATGAAATATAATCTCTGAAAAGCCAGTGTACATACCAAAAAAAAAAATCTACCAAATTAATGGAAAAAATAATTAACTTATTTTATGGACTAAAATTTTTACCACAGGGAGGTGGTAGTGATGAAGTGCCACTTGAATGAGCAAATAAATGAAATTAAACTCTTATTAGCAAAGTTTTCCTTTTATATCTATATGTAGAATGGAACTGTTATATTAAACTATTACAGAATTCCATTGCAAACTATTACAGAGTTCCATTGCAAGCTTCATTTTGTCTCCAATATTATTGCCATTTCAATTTATAGTGCATTAGCATAAGTAATTATATTGTAAAAGAGGGATACTTTTTTTAGTATTGTCCTACACTTAATTATCCTTTAAGTAGGCTGGAAACTACTATAATATTAGTGCAATTAAAAAAGCATTAAATGAATACACTTAAGTATACAAAATATTTTGAATGGGGGTTTTCATATTGCTTTTTTTGTATAAAGTGTATTTTTGGACATACCTAAGAATATGAAAAACAATATTAGAAGTTGTTTATGTTCATATTTCCTTACTTCTCATGTTTTCTTTGTAGAGGTGTTTTTCCCACCATTGTGTGTGTTATCCTAATAGCATGTTTACAGAGGATGGCAAAGGCCTATGGCATGCATTAGATCTGAATTGTATATCTAAACTAAAATAAAAGAACAAAAGAAAGAAATGATTGTTTCACCAAGCTTTTAATACCATCAGAAAAATTATATTTTTGTATGAAGAAAATTTTAATAAACACAAATGTTTAATAGTATGGCAATTGAACATTAAGCATGACACTTGAAAGCCACTGAACACTCATCTTACAGAGTTTATGAAAATGAAACAAGTAAGATTGCATCACTTCCATTCGGAAGTTTCCATATTAAAATTGAAAGCATCTCCAATGCTTTATATTTTTTTAAGATTAAAAGTTGACATAACTTCAAATATTTTTAAAATCAGGTTATGGCCACTTTGATTAATGCCACCTGTCCAAAATAAATTACTTAATAGTATTTGAAAACTGTTTTGAACCCTTTATTACTTTGTTTTTTAAATCTTTAAGAGGTCATAATTTTCTCTAAATTGAAAAGGGGGACTATATGGAATAACTAATGGGCTCATACTATTTACCATTTTTATCCACTTAAGATAATAGAATGTTTTATAGATGATAAGTTAGAAACATTTTAAGAAGTTTTATTTAAGTTAAAAATTATTGTCTTTTTCTTAGAAAATTGAAAAATATCTGAAAATACATGTAAAACTGGTGGGTGGTGTGTAAATTGTAAATCTGCTATAAAAACAGTTTAATATTATCCAGAAATGTTTTAAAAATATCTGTATTACTATGACCCAGCATAAGAAATGCACTTCAAGATATATTTAACCAACAGCATTTTTCCTCAAGCTTGAATATGCATCCAAATCACCTGGGGATCTTGCTGAAATTAAAATTCTGATTTAATAGGTCTGGATGGAAACTGAAATTCTGAGGTTCTGACTGACTCATGGGTGAGACATGTGAATCTGGTCCAAAGAACAAGTTTGAATAGACAGGGCCAGAGCAATGGTTCTCAAGGTGTCTTTCCCAGACTAGTGGTTTTGGCAGCATCTTGGAACTTACGTTGCAAAAAATATAAACGCTTGGCCCTGCCCTAGGCCTACTAAATCAGAACTCCCAGAAATTTGTGTTTTAACATACCTTCCATGTGATCTTGATATATGTTAAAATATATAAGGATATATACATGTTGGAATGCTCATAGCAGTATTGTTCTTAAAAGCTCTAGCTGAAAGAAAACAACAAACATTTATCAAAAATTGATTAAATAAATTGTGATATATTTATACAATATAATACTATATAATCATAAAAACAAGCAAGAATAGTTATCCACAAAAATATGGATGAATATTTTTAAACAAATCAAACAAAAGAATCAAAACATAAAAGAATACATACATACTGTTCTACCTAAATAAGGTTCAAGATGAATTACCATACTATTAGGGATGTTTACATCAGTGGTAAAATTATAAATACAGTGGAAACCATGAAAGTCAGGATGAGGATAACCTCTAGCTGAGGGGAGCTGTTGTTATGTACGATGGGGGAGGGCATACATGAGGGATCTGGAGAGTTGGTAGTGTGATATGATTTGATCTGAATGGTGGCTATATTGGTGTCTATATATTCACTGTAATTTATGTTTTATGTTTTTAAATTTTTCAGAACTGTAAGAAAATAATAAACCTTAGTTCTACCATATCTATATTATAGTAAAGTTGGTGTATTTTTTTGTTAATGATTAAAGAAATACTCTGGTGGGAATTATTCTGTTTTCCACAAAAAAAATTATTTCTAAAACAAATAGAAATTCAGTCTAGTGTCTCATGGCATAGCATTGAGAAAGTGTATTTAATGGATTGGACAGACTTATTCATAACATTTTACTAGATAATAGTTATTATTTGATAGTGTCTGATTATCATATTTGAGGGAGTTCTGTTCCCCTGTATGATCATATTGTTAGTGAAAACCATGGATTAGACACATAACTGACATGCTATGGTAGACAAAGAACACTTTCTGTAATGCTTTTCTTCTGTAGATGAGCTGTGCTTCCTCCCAGTTGTCCACTGGCCTGCCATTCATACTACCAGCCTGCCCTTCACAAGTGGTCATGCGATCCAGGCCTGGCCAGACATGGAACCCTACCTTTCTGTCCACAGTGATAAATCCCAGAGTACAACTAATCTTTCAGTTAGATGCCCTGGAAGTAAAGAGTTATTTCTATGTGTTAAGGATAATGATTTGGAAACCATGAAGACTGAACACCTAATGGCCATTTTTCTGCTACTTGGAAAGAACGGCTTGAAAATTCAGTGCATGACAAAGAACAGAGTTGAATGCTGTTGGAAAAAGAAGTATAATATTTTTTTTGAGCACCTGGATCAAGCGGTATTTCAATCCACTGGATGAGCCAATAAATTATTGTTGTTTTTGTTTTATGTTGTTGTTTCATCTACTTGGAGGTTAGTTCCTAGTCCTTACAAAGGAAAAAGTCCTGGTTAATTTATAAATGCAGTTTAAAACATTTCCAGCATTGACAGTCTAAAATTATTATTATTTTTGTGTGCTTTGGTCTTTTTAGACTAATAGAATTAGCTCATAATTACTTGTACTAATGAGGGTCCTAAGGTCTAAGGTCATTACTTCATGAACAACTGACCTTCACAAAGTTTTAGCTGTGCTTCTCTGGCCATAGAAGTGATGTTTCTGTGCTAATAATGAATTAGAGAGATATGAAGACATAAAGAACTACAGCAGAATGAAATGAAGTGACTGATGTCTTGGTAAGAATTGCTTATTTGATCTCATTCCATAAACTGTGAGGATGTTTACTATTCAGTCACTCACTGAATGGCTTATTCATGGGAAATGTATATACTCTGAATCCAGAGGTGAAACTCAAGTGAAGCTACTAATTTCCTTGTTGTTCCAGGCCTGCTGTGAGGAAAGCTTCACTAAGGGTGGTAAAACAGTGGCTGTACATTGAATCACCAGAGGAACTTTATGCAACCCAGGTACTTGGGCCTCACCTGAGAGAGAAGCTGATTTACTGGACTGAGATATGGTCTGGACACCAGGATTTTTAAAATTTTTAAATTCTATTGTGCAGTCAGATTTGAGAAGTGCTGCCTGAAGGAATTACTGGACAAAGTCATGCCAACTCACAGATTATAGAGGACTTGGACTAGTTCAGATCAATAGAAAGAGTAGAGGTGGTGTATAGAGATTCAGACAGCTACATCTTCTGGAAAGATTTGGAGCTTATTCTCAAACTAGAGGCCCAGTTCACAAAATTCGTGCATCATGGGGAGTTGTCCCTCAGCCCACCCTGCATTCTCTCCAATCTGGGACCTCTATGGGGATCAGGCCTAAATGGGCAGCTGGACATCCCTCTCACAATCCAGGACTGCTGGCTCCCAACTGCTATCGTGCTTGCCTTCCTGATTGCCCTTAACTGCTTCTGCCTGCCAGCCTGATCACCCCCTAACCACTCCCCTGCCAGCCTGATTGATGCCTAACTGCTCCCCTGCCAACCTGTTTGCCCCCAACTGTCCTCCCTTACATGCCTGGTCTTTCCCAACCACTCTCCCTTGCTGGCCATCTTATTATGGCCATCTTGTATCCACATGGAGGCAGGATCTTTGACCACATGGGGGAAGCCATCTTCTGTGTTGGAGTGACGGTCAATCTGCATATTACTCTTTTATTAGATAGGATAGAGGCCAGGTGCATGGGTGGGGAGCCAGCTTGTTTGTGCTGAGGATGTCCCAGATCAGGATGGGAGTTCTCTTGGGATGTGAAGCAGTCTGGGCAAGGGACCTGTAGTGGTTTGCAGGCTGGACATGCCCCCCAGTGACCAAAGCAGAGACCCTGAGATCTAGGATTTATTTATTTTCTACAATTAAAACTTTGTAGCCTGAAGTGGAGCCAAGCCTACTGCTTGCTCTGGGGTGGCCGCCATTTCTGTTGGGATTTATTTATCTTCTATAATTGAAACTTTGTAGCCTTAAGGGTGGCCAAGTCAGGCCATGGCTGCAGAAGCGTGGCTTCCTCTATTGCCGGGGGCAACCCTAGCCTCCTGCTCTCTGCTCTCTCCAGCTTCCTGGCTGCCACCATTTTTGTTGGGATTTATTTATCTTCTATAATTAAAACTTTGTAGCCTTGAGTGGGGGCTGGGCCCACCAGGGTGTGTTAAAAGCTTGGCTTCCTCCATTGCCAGGGAAACCCAAGCCTCCCTCCTGCTTGCCCCCTGGCCACAACCATCTTGGTTGGGGTTAATTTGCATACTTGCTTCTGATTGGCTGGTGGGTGTGGCTGGTGGGCATGGCTTGTGGGTGTAGTGAAGTTAATTTGCATATTACTCTTTTATTAGATAGGATTGCACCACACCAAAGTGGACTCACCTGAACATTTGATCCTTGCAAGATCTCCAGGTTTTTTTCTCAGCTAATCACAGGGCATCACTCCTGGGCCTACTCTCTTTTACAACTTGTCTGAAATCACTCCCCCTGGATTTCAACTGCCTTCCCTCAGAGCTCCTTCTCATTAGAACAACAGTAATAAAAAGCAGGAACCTGGGAAAACCACAGAGGGAGGTTCTGAGCCAAAGACTAGGGACCCCAATGATCAAATATAATCATGTTAGAGTAAGCTCATGTGTAAGATTTTTAAAAAGACTGTCTTCCTATTCCTCTATATCCAATATCTATTTCTTTAAACTCATGTAAGTTTCACAGTTAATTCTAATAAGCATATTTGGCATAAACATCCATCGATAAATTGGTACATGGATTTTAAGAATTCCATGGACCACTCCCTCCCTACAAATGATAAGCAACACTTTAAGCTTGTGACTTTTGTGTGTAGAAACAGATTATTAAAAAAATAATAGATTATAAAATAGGCCTATAATTTTTTCTATTTAAAAATGACCTCAATAATAATATAAGCACTACCAGAAGATATTTTTTAACTTTTCACATAAAAAAGGTAAAACATTTCTCCTAACTGTTAACAACAAGACTTTCTAACAAGACTGATGAAACTTGAAATTTACTCTTTTTAAAAAAATTATTACTTCAGTTTATTCACTAATTATTAAATGATACCAATCATTAGCCACATTTTTTCTGAAGGCACATATGAGGTAAGAAGATAGTGCAGTCTTGGTCGTTAAGAAAACTGTAAGTTTACTTCAAACTGACCCTAATTACCTCATTGTTTTATTAGAACTCAAGTTTTCTTAATTATAAAAAACTGTAAAATAATTTTCCACTTCCCCTACTCCACTAGAGATGGCCAATATGAATACAGCTGTCCCCCTCTTATCTGAGAAGGATACTTACTTTCCAAGACTCCCAAGGTATGGCTGAAATTGTGGATAGCACCAATTCCTAATACACTGTATTTTCCTATACATGCATTCTATAACAAGGTTTAATTATTAAATTAGGCTCAGTAATAGATTCACAACAATACCTAATAATAAATAGATTTGTAACAATATAATGTATTAGAAGTTAGGTGAATATGGTCTCTTTAAATCTGGTAACTGATCTGATAACCTAGGGTTTTACTAAGTGACTAAGGGGCGGGGAATGTACACATTGTGGATACACAGGACAAAGGGATGAGTCACTCTGGGCAAGACAGAGCAGGATGGCATGAGATTTCATCACACAACTCTTAACAGCATGCAATTTAAAATATGGATTGTTTATTTCTGGAATTTTCCATTTAACTTTTCTGACCACAGGTGACCACCATTAACTAAAACCACAGAAAGCAAAAACTGCAGATAAAGAAGGACTAACATAGTGTTCCATGTATCAGACAAAAATAAGGACATACACTGTGTGTGTGTGTGTGTCTGTGTGTGTGTGTGTGTGTGTGTGTGTATGATTATTTAACTCATGGGACCATAAAATTCCATTTGCTTTTTTCACTTAAAAATATATCCTGGACATCTTCCCAGGTGACAAATGGGCTTTAGAAAGAGTGGACGGTGTTATTTTTCTGGAAATATCAGGGTCTCTGGTCCTGAGCATACTTTCTGTGAAACTGAAATGTAAATGCAGTCTTTGATTGTCAAAGTCAGCTGCTTTCATCCAAGCAGCCCTTCTCTCCTGTTTCCTTCCCCCACAACTCCTCCCCAGTCCTCAGCCCTCCACCTTCGTGCACTCAGCTCAGAAGAGATAGCCCTGCTCTTGCTTACCCAGGGCCATTGTTTCAGAAGGATGTGTGCAAGGCCCTGCGGCTGCCTCACGCACAGGTTTGCTTTGAGTGAGTATAGATTTCATTCAGAAACCATTCTATCAGGGGAGCTCGAGCGGCCTGTTTCCCATTGTGAGCAAAGAAAAATAGATTTAGCACTAAAATGTACCATCTGTGTCAATATGTGTCAAAATGCGATGGTGAGATTTAATGTGAGCACATTTGTTAGTTTTAATTCCAAGGCATCCAGTGCTGCAGCCGTTTCCTTCAGCCTTCAGAGGAAAGCCTTTCGTAGGATCACCAAATCCCCTCTTAGAAGTCAGGTCAAAACATCTGCTGCAAGAAAACCTTTGGTGGGTAGAACGAGGCAGAGCTTCCTTGCTTGGCAAACTCAGTGAGTCCTTTTACACCCCAAACAGCGCTGGGTTAAAGGCCAATGAAAAACCAGCTAAAAGTGAGCTCTTTCTGTCTCCCATACGGAAGATCCTATCTCTGTGGCCTTGTGCTGTATAGGATGCCTTGCTGCCATACAAATAGTTAAGATTCGTTTTGTACCCCCCTTGCCGGCCTCATGCTCAGATGATTCTTCCTTGTTTGAGCCAGGAAACCAGGAATGTGGAAAAGCCGGTGAAGTTTTAATTGGATTAAACTCTGTGTGTCCCTCCACTCCCAGCCTCTTCACTGGCAACTTTCTTGACAGCTTAACTAACAAGATAACATGCAACAAAGAAATGTGGCATTCGGCAGGGCCTCCCGCCTTACCTGCGGGGAATACACCTGGGCCGCTGGGAGTCCCAGCAGAATAACAGGTAACTGACAACAACCCCCACTCTGATACTGTCACCAATGCCTCAGCTTTGTGCATTTCTGAGATGAAATTCAAACCTGAAATTTTAGCTGCTCAAAGCGATTGGATTTTGCAGGCGCCTCTTGAACTTGTGGTGGAAGTGCCTAGGGGACAAGTAAAGCCACTTCGCTGGTCTTTCATTCCCTCGGCCAAGAAAAATCCAAATCTTCCCATTTGGCACCTTTGAGAGGGAAAAAGGGTAATACAAATTTTCCTTAATAAAATAATGTCGGCTATTAAAGAGCAGTCTTGCTGATGTCACTTGACGCCCTTCTCCCACAGGGCTGGCGGGCACGGGGCCAGGGTGTGGGGAAGTGCAATTGGAGACATTAGTTACACTTCCTTTAGGTACGGTAGCAAAATAATGTCTGATAAATGAAAATAAATCCAGGCAGACACAATTTCTAAATAGTTGTCAGAAGTACCTGTCACTTCCAGACTCTTCTTAAGCGTAACCGTTGGTGAGCGAATCCATTTCACCGCTTCTTCCAGGCAGAAAATTTCAGCGTGCCCTAAAGAATTCAGTATTTCTGGGAGGAGGGTGACAATCACATTTCCAGGAGCATCAAGGACTCCGTGAAAACTCCTTTCAGGAAGTTCTTACCTGAAACTGCAGCAGTTGGATGCCTGTACGCATTTCTGAAAGCTTGGGAGAGTCATGTGACCCTAAAATATTGCCCCAGAGTCAGGAAAGTTAAGATCTCAGATACCTTTCACAGGAAGACACCCATTCATGCCACGATGAGAGCTAAAGTTAAAATACATAATGCCCCTGAGAGGAGTAACTGGGCCTCAAGATTCCCATTAAGGTGTAAAAGACTTCTACTTGATCCAATCCTGAGGGATCCAATGATTTTGGAGAGTATAAAGGCATGGGGAATACTTAGGAACTTGTAAGTTAGAGATCCAAAAACAAACTCTATACCTTGGCTGCATTTTCCACTTGAGTGCAATAGATCTAATAGTTTGTGGAAGGTTGAACCAAGACTTCTAGTAACCAAAAATAGAGAAGGGGAAAAGAAAACAAAAATATAACAATAGGGGCATGTACCTTGCTTGCGGGCACATCTCCACAGTGGGGCGTGCAGAAGGCGGCTGATCGATGTCTCTCTCATCTATGTTTCTGACTTTCTATCTCTCTCCCTTCCTCTCTGTAAAGAATCAATAAAAATATATTTAAAATATATATATATATAACAATAAAATTTAAGTGAACTGGCTGTGCGTGTGTGTGTCTAATTCGACATAATTAGAAGTAGCATCACCTTCTGACTTTTCCATATTTTAGATTCACTGTCCTGAATAATACTGATGCCAATGATTGCATATGGTCTAGGACACCTGGCTGCATTAGTAGGTCAGAAGTGATGCAGTCACAGGGCCAGCACACCTGAGTTCCAGGCCGAGCACAGTACATGACCTATGGTTTGTCATTGGAAGTAATGTTCAGGATGCTATTGGCACTGCATTATGAACTCCCAAATATTCTAATATTCCATCCATGATAGTCTATCCAGGGAGCTTTAGTTTCCTCACAATAAATGCTTCTTTGGTGAAGACTGAATTTTCAACTGTAAGGGAAGTAGTCAGTCCTTAAGTCTCTTTCTCTCTCTCTCTTTCTCTGATAAATTCTATAATTGTTCACCTTTTCTCAGCTGTAACATGTGGATAATAATAGCACTTATGGACAGGGTTGTTGTGAAAATTAAATGAAGTAATTCATTTTAATTGCTTAGGAAGGTGCATGGCATGTAGTAAATAGTAATCAATAATCAATTTTGCCGAAACTGGTTTGGCTCAGTGGATAGAGCATCAGCCTTCGGACTAAAGGGTCCCAGGTTTGATTAAGGTCAAGGGCATGTACATTGGTTGCGGGTGCATCCCCAGTGGGGAGCGTGCAGGAGGCGGCTGATCGATGTCTCTCTCTCATTGATGTTTCTGACTTTCTATCTCTCTCCCTTCCTTTCTGTGAAAAATCAATAAAATATATTAAAAAAATAATCAATTTTATCAGGGGCCAACATTGTAGCTATTTGATTGTCTAAACCAGAGATGGAGACTGTCTGGCCCTCAGGCCATATAAAGCCTGTGAAATCATTTGGTCTGGTCCTGCATAGACATTAGAGGTGATTTAATTAAATATTTGATTAAATATAGCAGGCTAATTTTTTAAGTTGATAATTTTAAATGGGTCTTGAATGATGCTATAAATATCCAGAAAAAAAGGTTCCCCACCCCTGGTAAACACTGGGGCATGAGAGTTTCGAATTCTTCATGTTCCCTCATTTTTACCTTTGTCTTCAAGTACATATAGGAATTTGGTCTTAAGATTACCTTTAGCAACAATACAGTATGAAAAGCAGCAATGCATGAGAAACCCATTTCACTGAGGCATCTGGTGACATGGGTCATACTGATATGAGCCAGGGCAGGAGGCAGTGGTGACCATTTTCCTATTGAAAAACTGGCTCAACTGTAAGCCTCTGGCCTGGCCTGCCACCATCATGAGGAAACAAGCCCAGACACCTCTACCTTGTACTGCCAGGGAACCTATTGCCAACAACTACAAATCAGGAAAATAATCTAAACAAGAAAACCAAACAACTACACAAACAAAATGGAAATAGTCCCCCAAAACAAACCTAAAACAAGATTTGTTTCTCTATAGCCCTTAAGTCCAGGAAGCAGGCCTTCATGGAAGGCAATGAAAGGAGAGTTCACTGTTATCTCACACTGAAAACCTACTAAAAATAAAATAGGAAATGCTGGGGCTCTGATGGATATACAGAAAGAAGAAAAATGGTTATATTTGGAATTACCTTAAACTGTGAATCTATTGCCGGTCCATGGATTGACTTCAGGGGACCTCTGAAAACTTTAAAGTTATAAGCAAATTTTAATTGATATATCCATGCATTTTAGTAAAAAGGGTGAATAGCTTTCATCTGATGCTCAAAGAAATTTAAGACTTCAAAAGGGTTAAGAACCCTAGATTAGAGAACAGTACACTTAGGTTTATAAATAAGGATCGTTATCTTTTTATCCTAATGTTGCATAAGAAAGTTCCAAAGGTACCGTACAATAACTTGGCATCTTGCAAGAGAGATGTTGATTTTCACTTTCTTGGGAGCCAACAGGAAGTGAGGGAGTAGGAGGTACCCCAAGTCCTGGGTCTCTGGCCTCCACAAAGGAGTGCAGTTTGCTTTTGCTGTGCTGAACATAGGAGCTGCATGGCTCTCTGAGACTTTGGAGCAAATCACCCAACAGTGGCTATAATTTTAACCTGAAGGCGACCTGGGTTCTCAAAATCACTCCCACTTCCATCAGAACCCTCTCTAAGAATTGCTGAGGAAGCCAGTGGTTTGAACTTTTCTTTTCACGTCCTATCTCAAACTTTGCATTGTGACACTTGTGTCTGTCCTCTCCCATTGGTCTCCAAGTGTAGGACTGAGAATAGTTTAGCACACCGCACTCCTATCCCTGGAGACCCACTAAGACCAGGGTGGGAAAGGCATATGTTATACAAAGTGGTGTATGTGGGAAGTAGCAAGGATAATGTTCCTTAATATTCTTCTCTATCACTAGCAAAGGTTATGTTGATTGAGCCAAATACTATACAAAGTGCTCTACTTTTTCCCATTTAATACCTATAACAATTCTATAAAATCAGTGTAATTATCAGTTTGCCAATAAGTGAATTAGGGCTCAGAAATTAAGTAACTTGTCCAAGGTAAAACAGCTAGCAAGAAACAGATTTGAAATGCATGCCATGATCTGTTAACTTCAAAATCCGAAGCTCTTAATTGCTATCCTGCAGCAGCAAGTTATTTCTATTTGACTGTAAAGCATCTTTACCATTTTGCTTATCTACAGTTTATTTTGGAAGAAGTGGAACTTTTTGGTTCAAAAGGATATTTCCTAACACAAGCTGCCCATGTGCTCCCTTGAGTAAAAAAAAAAAAATGACTCCCCCTTCCTATACCTCTAAATTGTGATTTACAAACTCAGATACTGAAAGGGAGGTAACAGGTAAAGTCAATGAATGAAGTAGGCTGGGCTGTGAAACTGTGATACATCCGCATAGATGCTGTTTGTGTCAGCTGGGATCACATTGAACAATTAACAGAATAGCTATAAGACTGCATCTTAAATAAGTAAAGACTGTGATTTTTACACTTAAAAAGAAGTGAGTCAGTGGGTAATTCATGGTTGATAGGAGAGCTCAAATGTGCCATCAGAGACCAGTCTCCTTTTATCTTCCCGTTTCACCATCCTTAGCCTATGGTTTCAGTATCTGTGTTCAGAAAATGATGGCTGCACCTCCAGCCACTGTGTTTATCTTCTAAGAAAGATGAGCCATGAGCAAATAGAGAGCAGACAGCTGCTAGCCAGGTTTGTACCTGGACCTAGTTGCACAGCCACTCCTTGCCTGGGGAAACTGGGGAGGTGAGTTTTGGTGCTGAACATATCACCATTCCAAACAAAACAGATCTGTTAATGAGGAAGAAGGGGAGCATAACTGGTGGACAGGCAAAAATGGAAACTGCAGCACTTTGGAGAGGAAAGCAGCCTCAAGTCATTTCAGTGGAAGCTCCCATTCTCTGTAGTTGCAAGTCTGTGTTGTCACATTAGCCACTTCACACCAGCCACTGACCCCCGGGTAAAGCCTGCCTGGGACCTGCACACTGTAAGGCCTCAGGTTTCTCTTGCATGCTGTGCCAGATACAAAGAACTCACTAAAGAAAATGGACTCAGTGTGATATAATTGTGAAAGCATGGGCTTGGATTCAGAAGATCCAAGTTTAAGTCCCTTATCTGCCATGTGCACCAATGGGACTTTAGTCAAGTCATTAACCTCAAGTCTTCATATTAAAGTGAGAATGACAATGCTATCTGAGACATGGGTTATTGTGAGGTTCAAATGAGATGATATGTGTAAAAGAGCCTAAATATTACCTGTTTATTGTGGTTTCCAGTTGAATATCCCTCAGTTTGGTCACTTGATTTGTTTTGTCCCAGAAGTCACTCTGCTTTAAGTTATATTTAAGCCCTTGTTCAACACAACATACCATGTTATGCACTGATGCTCTCAAAAGATAAATTTGTAGACTCGTACTGAGTATCCATAGGTGCTCACATCTCACAGGGCTGGTCTCTTTTTTAGATTTGGCCTTCCCCATCTTCTTATCCAGGATAATTCTTTTTTGGAACTCAGTACTCAGCTCAGAAGTGTGAACTTCGAGGGCTGCACACTCTGCTATTTCTACTCCATTGGCTTCCATGACACTGACTCTTTTCTCATTGTTCTTCCTTTTTTTGGTCTTGATTCTTACTTCTGTCTTTTTTGTGGACTCTTTTTTCCCCCCACTAATGCCTGGAACATTGATATTCTGAGACTTGGGCTGGGTCTCAGCCATGACTCCTAATTGATATGTTCCCATGGTTCATCTCAACCACTTTCATGGTCCTTCTTTTTCAGTGTCCCACTGACTGATTAGTCTGTACATGTGGTTCTGACCCCATGTCTCAGGCTCAGAACCATACATTCAATTTGCTGGACATGTATTCAGTGGGTGTTCCAAACCACTGCAAAAAAACATTTAAAATTGAACTCTTCCTCATCTTGTGAAGTGTAGTCCTACTATCTCTGCATTTTCTATTTAAAGTAGCCCTACCATCTACCCAGTTGTCTAAGCTGGGAAATTATGAGTCAGTCATTCTTTCTTTCTATTTTTTCCTCCCTCATCTAATCATTAAAAAAGTCTTTCTTAGCTCTAACTTTTTTTTTCCACCATTACCCACACAATTGACTTAGAATATCTTAATAGCTCCCTGCTTCACCCCCAATGTCACTCTGCTGATCACAGCTGCTAGAGTAAGAATAACATAACTGAAGTTAAATTGACAGAGTTAGTTAAAACTCATTGGTAGCCCCCAATGATACCCTCATGAACCATTTTCACCGTTCACTTTAAACTTGGGTATCCACGCTCTGCCCGGGCACTCACCTACTGTGGCACCTCTCTATTTTGGCTTATGTGCACATGTATGTGATGAGGTCCAGTGTCCTGCAGCTCCACGTTGTATGCATTCTTCAGTCTAGGCCTGATCTACTCAATATTCCACATATATTTTTGTCAAATGTTTCAAACCGATTATTTTCATCTTAACAGTTAAAATGTTTAGGAACATGCTTAACACTTAAATTGCTTCACTTAAGTCTAAGTTTCTAAAGACCAGGACTTTTTGTCACTCATATTCTGTAAACCCTGAATAATATTTCAAGGTAGAGGCAGGTAAAGACATGACAAGTAGAGGACTGGTTAGAATTCCTGAACATTTACTTAATTTTTGTCTTCATTATTTTTTTCACCCATCAGTGGAAGAGCTTGAACAGTTAAAATTAGTCACTCTCTAAGACTGGATAGGAAAAGTATGTCCTTTGATGTTAATCTTACTAAAAGGAACAGATATCCTAACTACACATATGGTGACATCACCCCTTTGTGTTTGTGTAAATGGACCAGATTAAGGAGATTAAGAGGGAGTGCGTCAGAGGTAAAAGTGATTGGCAGTGGAGGGGGGCAGAAAATCCCCCCCATCCTCTGGAAACAGTCAACACATGCATTTAAGGCAGAGAAGCAGGTAGATTTCTGGATCACAATCTCCTCTCTGAGCTCTGAGTTCAATTTTTAGCTCTGAGCAACAAACTGAGGACAAGACTCACAACCACGTGAGGGTCTTATTTACTCTTTAGTCCAAGAACAAACAACAACTACAACAAAAAACATGAGGTCCTTCTCACAAAATGAGACAGAAAGCTTATGAGGAGCCTTTGCATATACTGAAGGGGAAAATGAAGCTCCCTACACTTAGTGCTTAAGCACATTACATGTTAAACCACCCTCCTCTGGAAGTGATGGGTTTTAGACACCTAAAGCAAAAGAATATGCATTCTGAATATTATATAAGAATGTTAGCTTTAAATATTTTTTTCTAATTTTGAAAAAGTTATAAAAATGTATAGATATCCTTTTTTCTCTATAGAATTGTTCCTATCCAGTTGTCAGTTCATTACTACAGTCAATATGATCTGTCAAAAAAATGCGAATCTATCCATAGCACTTTCTGATTTGGAACCTGCCAGTATCTACAGGATGAGTTCAAAGCTCAATGTACACAACCATTTACCCTATGGGTTAGGTTCTGAGTGTATCTTTCCCCACTTCTCCCGCCCACGCAATTTATTCACCTACACTATATACAAGTAATATATACACACGTAGAAAGGCACATGCACAAGCACATGGGCATATACCTACCCAAAGGCACACAGTCTGTGCACATTCATATACACAGAACATATGTATATACATGGAAAAACACATGATATATACGGAAACACATGAGATACCACAGACACATAGAAGTGCCTTGCACACAAATGTGCACACAGGCACACATATGAGTACACAAGACACAAACATGCAAACACATGGGCATACCAGAAATACACAAACACACACAAGAGCATGTATTAACACACATGTGCATATATTAATAACACACATAAACTATGGGGCTATACAGAAAGACATGCACACACTCACATGCAGACATGGTCATGTACTAAAGGACACACACATCACATTTCATCTCATGCCGATTAATACTTGTTCTTTCCTGAGTCTCACTCCCAGCAAGGCGGTATAGTCTTTTATTTGATTCATGAACTAATGAGGCTTCTTGTTTTTCCCAAGAGCACATTAATGCTACTCTCATTTTAGCTGATTACTAAAGCAACTGGCTGTTTCCCCCACCAAGCACATCAAGGTTCTCATCACAGACATTTGTTCAGAATCTTCATTTGAAATCACCATTTTTCAGAAATAAGCCAATGTAGATGATGATCTATTATCATGTGTAGCCAATGCATTCCCCTGGATCAGAGGTGTCCAAAAAATATAATAGGAGCCATAGATGTGAGATGTAATTTAAAAATTTCTAAGTAGCCATATTGAAAACAAATCAAAAGGAAATTATTAAAATACATGTTTGTAATATATTTGTTTAATCACTTAAAATATTATCATTTTAACATGTCATAATTATAACAAATTTTAATGAGATTTTTCCATTATATTTTGTGTGTCTTTGAACTTTACTCTGTATTTAATACTTAGGGTATCAGACTCTGAACTACCTGCATCTTAAGTGCCAAGGTTGCATGTGACTATGACTACAATGTTGTAAGGTCCAGCACAGATTTTGTAAAATCCTCTTTGGCTCAGATCAAACCAGTAGGAAGCCAGATATTGATAGGTGGGAAGCTTATAGATAAATGTGTGGTTTGTCTCTAGCAGATTTTTGTGTGGAACTTAAGGCATGCCTCTTGTAAGCTTACCTTATTTGCTTCTTTTTATTTAATCTCTGCCTAATTTTTAAAGTTCATTTTCATGGTTTTTGACTTGCTGTATAAACTGCATTTTATAAGCCATTTTAAGTCTTTGTTTGTTTGTTGTTGGTCTTATAATGAGGCAAGTTAAAAACATAAAAAGATAGTTATACTCTGCCACATACTTATGATTCTCCATGTTCCTCTCTGAAGAGGCCATTCCCAGACCTCTTCTCCCCTCCTTCAGGGCAGGAGCTTCTTGCTTTGTGCACTCAGGGGCTTACTGTACGTTCTGCAATAATACCATGAATGTGCTCCTAAAAATCACTGTGCTGTGAAAAATCAAGCAATGAACATAAGACTTATGGAGAAAATAGAGTTAAGGACACAACAGGCAAAGACATTATTAAGTGACACACTAACATAAAAGAGAAATCAAATGAAAACAGGAGCTCAATTTTACACACATAAAATGGTTTAAAAAATCATAAATACGACAACAAATAGGGCACTTGACCTTCAAAAAGACCCATAGTTTGCCTAAAGTGGTCATCAGAAGGGTTCAGCTTGTGGATTCTGGTGAAGTGGGAAGAAGGGTTGTATGAGATCTGAGCGAAAATTGTTAAGACGAGCATGGTGTGTGAGGCTCAGAACCCACTCCATGAGTCAAGGGAGTGGGTGCATGTCTACATATGTGTGTTGGATATTCCTTTACTGCTCAGTTAATCTTGGTGCAGTTTTCCACATTCACCTAAAGTTTCTTGCAGCTGAAATTGTACATAGTCATATGCAAAATTCATGTTATGCCCAAATGTTCCCTAATATAACAATCATTGGAACAAATCCTTATTTCTGAAAACAAGTGTTATAGTATAACTGACTGCAGTTATTTCTATTATGGTCACATTTTGATCTAGTTATTTTGGGTTGCTTTCATGGATTCCTCCATGGACTGGTCTAAACAGTGAATTCCTTGAAGGTAAGAGTGGCATCTCATCTTTGTATCTTTTGTCCCTCACTAGCCCAATGTCTGATACACAAGGAGTACTATTGTATTATTCAAATTTTGTTAATTTAAGTTATATTTGAAGATCTCATATTAAATTTTGAATTATTCAGGAGCAGATATCAGACACTTATGTTCCTCTTCAAGCCATTTTTCTGTTTAAAACATAGTGAGTTCAAAATTCAATCGGGGTAAGAAGCATGTGCAGTGAGTCCACTCAGCTGCGTGCACTCATTCATCCAACACCCATGTCATCCTCTTATCTCTGAGACACTTAGCCCATCCCACAAATGTCAATGTCTACTCAATGGCTCCAGTGTTTTAACAGAGCAGACTAGGGGGAGCCAAAGCAGGCAGACAAAACAATGGTTGGCATTGTTTTCCAAGTCTCTGGGGTCCCTCCCCCAGCATGGAAACCCTTCCAGGCTGCTTTCCAGATTGGGGACAAATACTGTAGACTGAGGTAATAAAACCAGTGGAAAGAGCATTATTTCCCCATTGGCTAAGCTGGACTCATTCTTCACCCTGGGCTAAGGAGCAAGTGGAAATTTGAATAGAGAAATGAGAACATCAGGTCATTGAACCCCACTGAAAACAACCAATGGAGTCGAAGGTCCCTTCTACACATACAAATTACATAGACAACACAGTAAAAGAGATTAAAAAACAGCTGAATTCAGAAACATTGTGTTATTTTATGTAATACCAAAGTGGTTTTCACTTTTAAATTTATGGTTTTGGAGTCTTACGAAGAATCTGAATATTCATGTGTGTGTCATTGCCCTCTACTGGATAAATTGGGAAATGTTGTTTCACTCATGTCCACATTGTGTAATAATTTATCAAATAATAGCTCATAGTTGCCTAGCATTTGATTTTGTTAGTTTTCAAAATGTTTTTACATGCAATATCTTAATTTATCCTGATAATAGTGCTTTGAAATGATTACACTATTTTCATTCCCATTTTACAGATGAAAAACTGAGGCAAAGAGTTACATTTAGTCATTCAATATGTATACTCTATAGAAGCTCTATGCAAAGTACTTTGC
The DNA here is from genome assembly GCA_004026805.1 of Lasiurus borealis. NCBI lineage: Eukaryota > Metazoa > Chordata > Mammalia > Chiroptera > Vespertilionidae > Lasiurus > Lasiurus borealis. The sequence continues at coordinate 63,350 of PVJN01002077.1, forward strand.
TAGGCAATTTACAAAGATGAATAAGATGTTGTCTATTTTCTGGGAGTTTATTGCCTAATCTTTTTGGCATGTGTTATTTGGCCTTACAAATAAGAAAAGTGAGGTTGGGCACTCATAAGTCACTTGTCAGATGTCACAGCAAAAAACACGATGGGAAATGAGACAGAATTTGCAGCTGGTGCAAATTAAGCAAGGCTCTGTGAAGATAATGGTGTTTAATATAGGGCTTGAAAGATGGGCAAAAGGATGCAGATGTTTGAGGGGAGTTGAGCTCATGATGTGAGCTAAGTGTGGAGCTCCATTGGGAGTGACAGGCTCTGCAGAAAGAGTAGATAAACTTAGGCTATGGAAAAGGAACTATAGCTGGTGCAGAATGTGTATCTGATAAAAGTCAGTCAGGAGCAAGTGATAAAGCCAGGGCCGGTCCAGGGCACCTCCACTGTGCAGTGAGGACAAGGCCTGTGGGTGAGGGTTCTGCCTCAACCTATGCTGGCAATGGGTGGGCAGCAGGAACTGGCTATGTACACAATGAGGCTGCTGGTTATAAGGCCTGGCTTCTGCTGCATATGGATGTGGTTAAAGGTCAATGGGAGGCTACTGTGGGAAGCGTGAGTAGGCTATGGCAGGGTGTGCTACTGGGAGATAGTAAGGAGTGTCACATAAAAAGGGAATATCGGAAAATCATTCACTTTCACATGAGAGGTTGCTGAACTGTGGTACCTCCTCCTTCCTTCACCAACCTTGACCAACAGCCTTAAAAACAGCATGAAAAAAAAATCAAATTGAAGACACAGCAGTACATGAAACAGGGCTCTCTGTCCTTTGCACATGATGACAAGCCTCATTTAGTAGAGAACATGGGTGATTTTTGCCTAGAGTTTTCCTTTTATACCTGACAATTTTGCAAGCCCTCCAGAGGAAACCCTTTACCACCTTCCATGTATTCTGTTCCTGGTTGTCTCCCAGAGAGTCCTGTGGACAGAATAAGTGACAGAGACCACAGAGCATTCTCAGAGGTCACAGACCATATGTGGTCCACCACCAGAGGTCTGAAAGGGCTGGTCTGGTAGCTAGGAAAGAAATGGAAGGAGCAGAAAACTAAGGAAGGTTAAAGGAAGGGGTCAAATCTTTGTTTGACAAAGGAAGCTCTGGGTTGGGGAATTTTTTTCTTTGGGACTTTTCTGATGTGAGTCCTTCAAGCCACTGACAGAGTAGAGTAAGCAAGAAAGATGTGAGAGAGAGATAGAGAGAGAGAGAGAGAGAGAGAGAGAGAGAGAGAAAGTCCTGTAGACATGTACATATAAGTACACACACACACATACACACATATACATGAAGAGTGACAAAGAGACAAGGACAGAGACAGACATTTGGAGAAAAATGAACCTTGAGTAATCATAGCAGTACTATAATGTTTCCTGAAGAGAGGGCTACTTCCATTGGCTCAGTCTTGTCCCTCACATAATGCTATGGATTCAGTACCTAGAGTTGTTGTTTTTAAGTTCATGCATATTTATTGAACACCTATTCAGTAATGACCCTGTTCATTTATTTATTCCTCAAGAATCTATTTCAGACTTACCAATTGTCTGTAACAGTGCTAGGAGTGGGGAAAACTAAGGTAAATAAATAAGGTTTATTTCCTTAAGGAGCTCATAGCCTCACCTTGCTGGGGCAGTGTTGCCACATGTTGGATTCAGGATGCTGGCCTTGCCTCATCTCCGGGAGGGCTGGGACCTGGGAGCACCAGTGCAGCCACTTGACTGGCATTATGGAGATAGCATACAACTGAAAGTCACATGATATGCTGTACCTCTTGGTCCCTCTTGTTAGAACCTTTCCACAGCTTTGGGTTTGGGAGAGGGAAACATGCCATTGGCATAAAAGACATCCTATATAATAAAAGGGTAATATGCAAATCAACCAAATGGCAGAATGACTGATTGTTATGATGTGCACTGACCACCAGGGGGCAGATGCTCAACACAGGAGCTGCCTCCTGGTGGTCAGTGCTGTCCCACAGGGGAAGTGCCACTCTGCCACAAGCCGGGCTGACGACTGGTGAGCACAACAGCCCACCTCTACTGCAGTTGGACTTCCCCCAAAGGCTCCCAGACTGTGAAAGAGTGCAGGCCAGAATGAGGGACCCTCCCCTCTCCCAGTGCATGAATGTTGTGCACTGGGCCCCTAGTTAAGACAGAAAAGTCCAGGTTCGTGCCTCTCAGGCTGAGCAATAAGCTTTCCCATCTGCAACTCACCATCACCATTCCCTTCACTGTTTGGTCTTTAACATGATCCAGGACCACAGAGTGGATGCTGCTAAAATGAGATTAGTTTCCTTTACAGTTATTAACATCCCTGGAAGAAGTGACAATTGAGCAAGTTGTTGACACTGAGGTAGGAGGCAGCTGCCAGCTTCCCTGTAGCCTCCTTTCATTAGGAAAGGCAGACTGAGTAGGGTGAGGCTGTGTTGTTTATCCTTTAAGGCAGAAAAGCAAACTAACTGGGAGTAACAGTCCTGTCTTTTGGTGCACTTTGCCAATAGTTCTGCCCCATTTTCATACAAGTGGCTCTCATCCCTCACATCGTGCAACATATCTAAGCAGGGGAAGGGTCCAGGGAGGACACACAATGGGGCATTTTCCTGTGATTAGAACAATTCATAAAAAATGTGGATGAAAGAGTGTTGGAAAATGTGGGAAGCCCTGGTTTTAAAGTTATACATTTTAAAACAGCCACTGAAAGTTTCTAGAATTTTTCATATCACCCAAGTCTATACACGGACTAACTTTAAAATTGTCTATTCAATTAGTGTTTCCTAGATTTTAGATTTCAAGCACCATTTAAAAGAAAAACAAAACAGTACATGACAAACTGACACTGAGTATCAATTTTGAATTTTCTTTTCTAGGTGGAAAATAGAGTTTAAAAAATAACAACAGTTGCCAACTGCTGCACTGCCATGTCCTAAATGAAGGTTTACAATCACAAAAGGAGGGAGGAAACAACTTCATTTAAGTGGAGTCCCTCACAGCACTGCTTGCTGCTTTTCAATTATCAAGTAACCAGCGGTGGATCATCACAGACCAGCTCTGGACCAGCCTGTGGAAATCTTGACTTGAAAGACAAGGTCCAGTGATCTCCAAGGAGGTGACCTAGTGTGGGGCACAAGTCCTCATAGGCCTTCCTAGAGAGAGTCCTAACTCTAGTGGCAGGTGAAATTTGAGATAAATTACTCTGATCTCAGGTTCTGCTCTACAATGTGGAGATGCTGCTGTTTACCGCGGGAACCATATGCCTGTTCACTGTTAGTGCAGTGGTCAGCAAACTCATTAGTCAACAGAGCCAAATATCAACAGTACGATTGAAATTTCTTTTGAGAGCCAAATTTTTTAAACTTAAACTTCTTCTAACGCCACTTCTTCAAAATAGACTTGCCCAGGCCGTGGTATTTTGTGGAAGAGCCACACTCAAGGGGCCAAAGAGCCGCATGTGGCTCACAAGCTGAAATTTGCCTGCCACAGAATTAGTGGGCTGAGCACTAAGCAGAGGGCATCATCACAGAGAGATTATTTCCCTTATGTTATCCTTCTTTATAATAAAACCTGGAGCTTACTCTTCACTCCCTGGGATACCTGGCAGAAGGCCTTGTATTGTGAAAGTACTCAAACAAGGTTTGCTAAATCAAATTTGCAGAAATATGACTTATAATGCAGTATTTGTTACAAATTACCTGACTTAGTAAGTGCTCCTTTTCTTGTCTCTCTCATACATTCTCTGTACCTTTAGGTTAGAAATGGTATTGTATAGCTTTCTACTATCAGCCTCCTCCCACAGTGCCTGGTTCAGAGCAGGTTATACCCCAGGCTTCGTACTTTATAGCCAGTCACTGATTCAAGCAGTCTGCCCCTTTCTCTCGGTGCACTGAAAATCACTAAGTAGCATGTGTTTGTGTATGTGTGTGTATGTGATGCATGTGTGTGTGTGTATGTGCACACGCACACACATGCGCGTGCAATTGTCCATTCTCATGGGCCTTTTATTTCTAGAAATCCCAGTCCACCTTGGTACTCCAGCAATAATTCTGAGTTTACAGACATTCAGCAAAGATGATCAGACTGCATTTTCGGAAAAATCTATTTCAAGTGTGATAGCTTATGTGCCAAGGGCAAGGGTTCTTTCTTTTGTTACTAATAACTCAATAGAGACAGTGGGCAGCAGTACTGCTTACAGTTCCTTCATTCTTCTCAGGTAGAGTGGGTTACCTTTTATAGACAACTACATTTTACTTAGTGGTGATCTGATTACCTTGATTATAAGCATTTTAACTTTGCACTCTCCATGCCTACAGAGAGTTGGGCAAAATGAGAAGGGCCTGTGGAAATACACATTTCATTTTATATTGCAGTTATATTGGTAATTGCAACTTAACCAGCTTTACTCTTAGTTCTGGAAGGAAGTGAAATTACATATAACAATAAGATTTTTAGAGAAATGGATATGATACATAACACAAGAACTTTCCTTGATGAAATAGCTAATACTAAGTACATATATGGAAGTCTAATAAATAAGATTTTTATAAAGAATAATTTGTTCAATAGTTAATAACAAAGTAACTGGGAATGATCATCCAAGGAAAATGTGTTGAGTGCCTACTTCTTTCTGAACTGAAATGGTGTGTTTTCCTTGAGTGTGCCTCTGGTGGGAGGATTCATAGAGGCTAGAATGCAGAGGGAGGAAGAATATTCAAAATACTTTTGTAGACCCTTTAAAACTTTAAGTCTTTATAGTGACTTGGATACAATCATATCAATACCAGGAAATTCTCATGGAATGATCTCATGATATTCATAAACTAACTAAAGTTAATTATTAAGATCAGTATTTTCTTTTATATTACTTTGGATACCGTAGTTGATCAAGAGATTTATAAAAACAACTCTATTGATTTATAGCACTGGTGTAGAATCATGTGAGTCCCAATAGGATTTTGAAAGTGACCTCTGTGGCCCAAAGAAAAGTAACCAAGCTTTCTGTTACGCAGTTTATTTTTCTGTAACCTTTTTTTTTTTTTTGAGTGTCAGTGGTGTGCTAGGACCTCAGTGGTTGGCAAACTATGGCTCACAAAGCCACATGTGGCTCTTTGGTCCCTTGTGTGTGGCTCTTCCACAAAATGCCACGGCCTGGGCTGGTCTATTTTGAAGAAGTGGCATTAGAAGAAGTTTAAGTTAAAAAAAATTGGCTCTCAAAAGAAATTTCAATCATTGTACTATTGATATTTGGCTCTGTTGACTAATGATTTTGCTAACCACTTGCTAGGTGCAGCTTGATTCTGTGGTACTAATCTAAAGTCTTAGCCTAGTGTCAAGTTGCACTTAGCATATGAGAAGATCAAATGCAAGTACAAAAGTAAAAAAAAACACAAACTATATATAAATGTAAGCACCAAATTAACTCTGACTAAATCCTATTAACCCCTCACTCAGCTCTCACAATTGAGACCAGAGGGCCTTTTAGGGAGAAGAGGATGGTTTTCCCTTAGGATGAAATGATGGACATGCCCTGAACCAGACTAATTTGCTATTAACAATTTGTTATGCAGCTCTCTTCTTCAAATGTATCTAAACCCTTTCTGCGCCTATTTTTACTTTCAGCTCATATAAATAATTGGCATAATAAATTCCATATGTTACTTTATTTGCAGTTAAGTACTTGCTTTCAAACTTCAAGAATGTTTCAGGTTGCTCTAATGGAATAGGGGGAAAAAAGATGTCTCAGATCATTATCCATCCTTTAATTTCTATCATTTTCAAAATGTGGCTTTATAGCCTTCAAAATCAGCATTGCATTGAAAACAACAATAACAGTGGTGTTCTATAGAAACTTTACATGAAAAGGTAGCATTATCTAAATGATCACTGCAACCATCTCTTATAGAGTTGATACTGGAGTCCAGGCAAGGAGATGCAAAATATAATAAAATATAGCTCCTGTATTCCTGGAGCTCTCATTAGAGTCACAGAGACAGAGTATAAACTGATACCTATAATGCAAATACAATTGAGTGGGATAGAATGTTATAGGTGGCAACACAGTTCGGGAGAAATTGCTCCTGAGAGAGAGGAATCCATGAAAACTGCAATATTGAAGAGATACTTGTGTTTGAAAAGGAGGAGAAACATTGTCTAAAAGATAATTGTTGAGAAGCAATAAATGCAGGCACTAAGAACATGGGTTTGCAGTCAAGGAGAGCTGGGTTCGAGTCATATTTCTATTGCTTCATAGAAGCGCAACCATGGGCAAATTGCTTTACCTTTTAAAGCCAAGTTTTCCTTTTAAATGAAGCTAATGCTGCATTACTGGCTGAAATGTAGATTCATGGATCAATCCCCTCTACCTACTTAATAAGAAATTCTGGGGAGAAGACTCCAGCATCTCAGTTGGAAAGACTCTCTAGGGTGATTTGTATGCACATGAGAGTATGGAAATCCCTTCCTATGTTGACTTAGCTCCAGGCTGCTCAGGACTCTCTTTACTAGAGGTTTCCTCGAAACCCTAGTTTTTTTTTTTTTCACCTGAAGCTCCTCACCACAACTTTCTGCCAGACCCTAGTCCTAATGTCATGCAGTTTCCCTTGAGCATTTACCCATCCTCAACTACGGGCTAGTCTGAGTGAGATTTCAAATATTTATGCAGTAGATATTCTGCCTTGTCTCTCCAGCTTATACATCAAACTTAGACCACACCTACATCTAACCCCTCAATCTCTCCCCATCTCCACTTTCTCTCTTTCTGTCCTTCCTCATCCCCTCCTCATAGTCTACCCTGAAGAAAGGTAGTTAAGTCATGATTATAGATATTCAAAGGATTGCTAGATGTTGATCATCTCAAAGTTGCATGCCATTCTTTCTGTATTAAGGACCATTTATTGACTAAAGCATTAAAGACTTATGTTGAATCTTATTGTATATTAAGTCTTTCAAAATTGTCCTGGTGGTTTCTTAGCCTTGGAGTTGTTAATCTTTCTAGGAGAATGAAATAAAATATGTGTGAAATAATTAGTTATAGGTACAGAATCAAAGATTGTTAAGGCCTTGGTAGGGGGAAGGGTGCGGTGTTCGGGAGTTGGAACCAAGATGTGCAGTAAAAGAGATTTCTATCAACATCAAGACACTTGAGATTGAGCATGGTTCTTCCACTAATTAGCTGTGGAAATGGACCCAATTTATTTTGCCTTTCATGGTATTAAAGGGTTCATGTCTACAATTCAGGAGTTGCACCAGAAGGTGTCTAAGATTCTTCCTATCTTTATTCTTTACATCAATTTAAGTTCATGATTTGTCCTTAGAACACTCTTGATTTTGAATATCATGATATTTTGATTAAAAGACAAATCGCTATTATGCATCATAGAATTTATACCTATGATTTTACATATATGTATTATAACACATATTATAATAAAGTAATAATATACTTTTGCTTTTTTATTATATTTATATATGACTTAACTATTTTTACACATAGGGTGGGGCAAAGTAGGTTTGCAGTTTGAGTATATGAAGAAGTTTATTTTTGTGTTATTATTTATTAATTATTTTATTATTTTCCAAACTAACAACTATAAACCTACTTTTGCACTACCCTGTTTAGTATTTCATAATCAAAACAACCTTTAAGATGTTTTGTTCTAGAATTTTTGTCTATTTTTCAAATGAAGACATTGAGGCTAAGAAATTAGATGACTCACCCAAAGCCACAATGCTAATACACAACAGAGAAAAAACTTAATTTGTACCTCTTCCTCCCAACACATACAATTGCTTAGTTTTAAATAGAGAAGATAGCTTTCTATGGGCATAAAGTAAGCTTCACAACTGTGAAGTAAAAAATTCACCCCAAGCATCACCTCAGTGAACCATAACATCTAATGACATTAAACAGAATCTATGGCAATCCATGGTTCTCTAGAGAATGGGCATATCTGTTTAGACTGCTGGTTGTAAGATAAAAAATAAAAAGATCTAAAAGTATAAAGTGTATAAATTTATAGTTTTCAAAATACACTCAATTGGTTACTATATGGAGATGTTTTTAATAATATATTATAAGTGGAAAACTAAGCTCAGATAGGTGCCATCTGATAGAGAGCAATAGGGGCTGATCAGATCTGGTACCTAGACCCTAGTTCCACTTCACCACATAAAGTGACCCACTGTCCCTGAGTCTGATAATTTCCTACCAAGTGAAACTTTCAGTGTAAAACTGAAATTTATAGCAAACAGGGTAAGCTAACCACCTGTCACTAAATTGCCCAAGTTCTGACACCTACTGTCACCATTACGATTTACTACCAGGCTATCAATGGTTAAGTCAACAGGTCTTTGGGATCAATTACTAAGTGACCCATTTGTTATCAAGATGAAACAGGAATAATAATGATAATTGTGTAACCAAAATCTTGATTATGATACTAATCAAAACTTTGTCATAACAATATCAATTATCATTAAATAACATTTCCTTACTTACAGCATGGGAACCAAGCCAACAGTATAGTATACCACCCACGATGCAGTGCAGGGATGCTGCCTTTGTTCAGGAAAAGGACCACATCAAAACAAACTTTATAGAATTATTTATAAACTGATGCAATAATTTGTGTATTTTTTTTCATTGTTAGGTCTTTTAAGTGCACTTTTGTTAATCCCCAAACAGAAAAGAGTCTTTCCACCAGAATAGAAATTGATTATACAATGTGGGGCAAAAGTAGGTTTACAATGGTGAGTACACAAAACACAGTTTATTTTTGCATTATTATTTAGTAATTATTGTATTATTTCCCATATTACCACTGTAAACCTCCTTTTGCTCCACCCTGCATAATGTAGACATTTGAAGAAATACATAGGATTCTTATTTCTGTTACCTTTTATGGTACTCTATATAGTTATCAAATGCTTTTAAACTACACTCAGAATGTGGATGTATTTTAGTTGTGGATTCCCAATTCCAATATCATTAGTGAATTTATTCCAGTACTGAGCTCTTTTTATCCCTGTCAACTTAGATTAAGTCAAATTAGTTCTTATTTCAATATTGAGAACAATTTTGTTTGACAGCAAGAATGACCTCTGGTTTCCTCCCAATAACATCTTATCTACAGAATGAATCAGAAACTCTCTTTGAAAGGATGGCTGAGATGTTGATCATATTTTTATTTACACTGATCCAGGAAACATGCTTAAAATCATGTTGCAAGTTATCCACATTAGACAAAAGGAAGGACTGCCTGCTTTAATGTTCAGGGAACCTGGGAATTTTTTTCTAATTTAGGTCAAGGAATCCCTTTAAGTAGAAACATTGAAGGAAATGTATAAATAGGTTTATTTGATAGTGGTTCTGACTCATGTTGCAATGCATAATGACCTTTAGAAGGCAAGCAGTGAAGTGGTAATAAGGTACTCATGGAAGAGGTTATGATGTCACAAGTCAATTTCTGTTTTGAATCTAGACTTCTAAAGATGAAAGACATCTCGAATCCAGCCTTTTTGTCAATCAGACTGCTGAATTTCTTAGCTTTTGTATCTTTTTATGAGCTCATTTTCTTTCTGATTCCTTAAAACAATACAATATTTAATTTAAAAGCATGATCAGCATTAAGTAGCTGAATGTCTGTTTTACACGTGAGGGTACTTAGGCTCAGAAATGTCAAAGAATTTGCCCAAAGCTCCCCAACTTGGAATTTGCAGGGTAGCCCAGAATATAGGCTTCTTGACTCCTTGTTCTGTGCTTGTTCACTGCTCTTTTCCTGTGGTTTCATTTGCTACACTTAAGAGGTATTTTTCTCCAGGTATTTGATAGTCTAAGTTTATACAAGGAGTCATGGAAAGTTATTCAACTTAAGAAGAGAAGTCATCGGTCCCTATGTATTTCTTGTTCTAGGTTGGAATCCCTAGCAGAGTTCAACTTGATGGCTCAGAGTGTCTAGACTGCCAGCATCTTGATGCCTCTGCCAGCTCACATCATTGAGTTTAATGAGGGGACCATTTTGCTCTGTGAGGTGCCTTAGAGAATAAAATGTGGACTCCAAATAAGAAGGAAATGTTTGTGAGGCAAATTGTGTGAACAGATACTAAGTGTATTATAAAAAAACAAAATTGATTTCTAAAAGATATAACAGAGGGTGAATGTTGAAGTGACCAACACTCTGTGTGTCATTCTAATAAGGCTTGGCACATTTTTGGAGCTTCACTTTAGAAGCATCCTCAGTTTCAGTTTTTGTGAGGCACATGGGCTGTCAATTTGAGAATTATAATCACACCTAAATTGTTTTAATTAAACTTATTGGATGACATTGCTTAATAAAATGATATATGTTTCAAATGTACAATTCTATGATACATTGTCTGTATATTGCATTGTGAGCCCACTTCTAAAGTCAAATCTCCTTCCATCACTATATATTTGATCCCCCTCCCATTTATCCTTATTACTCCCTCTCCTCACTTCCCTTTGGCAACCACCATACTGTTGTCAGTATCTATAAGTTTTTGTTTCATTTTTCTTATTTGTTCATTTGTTTCTTCCAGTTTTATAGCTCACATAGGAGTGAAATCACATGGTTCTTGACTTTTTCTGTCTGACTTATTTCACTTAACATGATAGTGGCAAGATCTACCCATGTTGTAAAAAATGGCAGTATTTCATCTTTTCTTCTGGCTGAGTAGTGTTCCATTGTATTTATACCAAATCTTTTTTATCTAACCATCTATCTCAGGACACTTCAGTTGTCTCTATGACTTAGCCACCATGAACAATCCTGCAAGCAACATAGAGGTGCATACATCTTTGCATACAACATGTTTTCAATTTGGCCAGAAGAAGCCTTACTAGGTTATATGATAACTCTATTCTTAGTTTTTTAGGAAACTGCATATTGTTTTCCATATTTGCTGTTCCAGCAATGAATAAGGCTACATTCCCACCAGCAGTGATTGGGCTTCTTTTTTCTCCACAAGCTCTCCAACACTTGTTATTAGTATTTGTTTTGTTGATAACAGCCATTCTAACAAGTATGAGGTGATATCTAGTTGTAGTTTTGATCTGCATTTTCTCAGTAGCTAGTGAATTGAGCATCTTTTAATGTATCTGGTGGCCATTTGTATGTTTTCTTGGGAGAAATATCTGTTCAAGTCCTCTGCCCCCATTTTTTTTTAATTAGGTTGGTTGGTGTTGAATTGCTTGAGTTATTTATGTTTTGAACATTAATCCCATATTGGAACTATTGTTTGCAAATACCTTCTCCCATTTGATTGGTTGTCTTTTTGTTTTGTTGTTTCTTTTGTCATCAGAAGCTTTTTAGTTTGATATAGTTTCATTTATTTTTGCCTTGAGTTCCCTTGCCTTTGGGGTCAAATTCATGAAATCCTGTTAAGACTCTCCCAGGTAGATCCTGAAAAAGGATCTGGGGTGTTTATCCAAGGTGTCCCTTGAGATAAATTTTAACCATGCAGGTGCTGGGACATTCAAGTAGCTGCTAGCAAAGATGCTGCTCTGTGGAAACAGGACCAAGGGCAGGCCTAGAACCAAAAAGACAAAAAAGACCAAAAACCTTAATTTCAGTTCCAAGTGTATGGCAAAGCAATTCAATCAACTGCTGAAGGAATAACACCACATAGAACATAGGCAGTTGCAAATTACACAGCGTTTTATTACTCACAAATTTCCTGATGCTCTGGGTACAGGCTTAACCGGATCCGATGATGTCCTCTGGGGTCTGGCAGTTGGGGTGGTCAGCGTTCCTCACTGAGAATTGGGTTGCATCTCTAGAGGGAGGTACTAGCTGTTCTTCTGTGGTCTGGCAAGGAGAGGAGCATAAAGTGGCCCAGTGTGGCATCTTTTGCCAGACTGGCAAAAGGACATGCCTTTGTGGCTGTCTCAATAAGCGAGCACTGTTGGCTGGTCAAGACCTGTTTTTAAAGCCTGTTCATACCACAACTGTTCAGGTGGCTCTAAATGAATTACGTCACTGCACACATGCTAATCTTAAACAGGGCCAGGGGCTACATGTGGTTATCAATGAGGGTGTGCACTCGTAGGTGTATATCTGGGGGAAAGTATATCACTCACACATATGACTATCTTAGTAAGTTACTCTAAGTTAGTAAACAAAGTTCAAATCCTTATCTATGTGATATACTTGCTTCAGCACAGTGGGGAATATGTCCTTAATATCACACTCAAGTTTCAGGAAAAGTAACTCAAATATTTTAAAAACTTATTAACATTTTAAAACTCTTTAAAACATTTTTGTATTTTACTACACCAAAGACAAAGGTTCATCTGTTTAGTATCTATGTTTTATTTTAGGTAATTTATTGTTCTTAGAACTTATATTTAGGACTTTGATTCATTTTAAGTCAATTTCTGTATGTGAGGACAAACAGTTGTCTAATTTCATTATTTTGCACCCTTTATTAAAGAAGCTTTCTTTTCTCCATTGTATATTTTAGGCTCTTTTCTTGGTTATTATTTGCTCATTTACATGTAGGATTACCTCTGGGGTCTCAATTCTGTCCCATTGGTCTGAGTCATACCTAAATGTTAACAAACAAAATTGTTACCTAAAAGGATAATCTGTCTTTTTATAGACTTCTGCCTTGCTTATGTGTATCCTGTCACATGATGTGAATAACCAGGTTTTTTCTAATTCAAACAAATTAAATGTAATTGACTAAGAGTTAACTCATACAACTCCTCATAGAGGGTAATTTGAGGTTATGGAAAAGAATGTACACAGAGAGAAATGACAAATACATTTGGAATAATGGGGGCACATTGGAATGCATGTACCAACTTCAGAGTCATGACTTTGGAAGGTAGTATTTTCTGATGTATTTGTTCTGGTTCTGCTATATTTGTTGAAATCTAAAACTATAGTCACTATACAAAATAATTCACCAATTATTTGTATTTAAGTGTGAAAGTTTTAAAAATAGAGTTAGAAAACATGTTCACTTACCAAGCTCGCCAGGCTCAATCTTGTCCACACAATTAAAACCAGAAAGTCTTGAGTAAAAATGTGGCAAACAAAAATGCTCCACACATTTCCTGATGCTCCTTAGGGGTAGGAGAAGAGGTATGGCCTGTGGTTGAAATTTTCTTATCAGATAAAAATAATATAAATGGTGGTAAAAGAAAGTAGAACTTATTATTAGTTGCATGTCCTAGAGCAAATTACTTATCCCTCAGCCTCAGTTTCTTCATTTGTGTAATGAATGTAATAATAAGGAACCTCATAAGATTATTGTTAACATAATTATAATTATAATTATAATGAATGAATGTAATAATGCATATAAAGTTTTTAGTGACTCTCCTCATGAAGAGTAGGCCAACAGTATATAATTAGTAACTTATCTTGCTTCTTTCTTTTCCTAATTTTAAAATTTTCTTTCATAAGAAGGCTGGGCTGTTGTATGGAAATGTCTAGACATGAAACAAAGGGACTCAGAAAGTCAGTTTGGGGATGTAAGTGTTCCAAAAATGGAAGACAATCTCTAGATCAGAGAAGCTCACTGGCTTCTAACTTCTGGGTCTATTTAGTTTACCCGAACATTTGATTTTCACTTCAACAATCAGTTTATCATGTTGTTCAGCAAATAAGTTTTCTATAAATAGGTTTTATCTGTTGAAGACTAGCTTGTGACCAGCAGTAACCTCTAAGGAGTAGATATAATTCTCAGATTTTGTCATTTTAGACAACAGCTTTTTGAGATCGTGAAAAACAATCATACTAAGTAGACTTCCTGCCATTTTCCTAAACATCAGGCTTCTGGAGAACTAGCAGTCTAAATTAGATAAGCATCCTCCTATTATTCACATATGTCTATTACTTTTAAGGGTGCAAGTGAGATTTTCTCCTCTATATGTGTTTTTAAACCACATTATCAAAAGAAGTCCTAGTAAAAAAGTTTATGTTGTTTAGCTTGATGTAATTTTTTAACCTGAGTTTCTCAGAGTATCCATAGTATATTTAATCCCCATCCTTGAGCTTTTCATTTATCCTCAAATACAATTCCAAAGAAAGGTAAAAATGGAATTTACACCTCACACAACTTTTCATATATCCTTAGAAATGGAAAGTAGCACAAAGAAGAGAATGTTCACAGGGCTCACTGTTTTCAATACTCAGTAGACAATTATTGAAATTATACTAGTGCTAGGGAGACCAATATTAGCAGCATGAACAGCCTAACAATGTTGATTAATAGTGAAAATAATAACAATGACTACAATAATACAGATTCAAATGTTCTAATCAATGTTTGAGAACATTAAATGTATTGACAATTTAACCCTCACAATAACCCAGTAGGGAATTACTCTTATTGTGTCTATCTTAGAAATGAAAAATTTGAGGCCAAGGAAAGTGAAGTGACTCATTTAATGTTACCAGTAAATGGTGGAGCCAAGATTTGAACCCAGCCAACCTAGCTCAAGGCTTTAGGCCCAGAGAAGGGCATGACTCAATCTTTGGAGGGCCAAAGGGGAAAGCTGTTCAGAGCTGTCCTTGACATTATGTCTCAAAGGATGAATGGATATTCTCCAGGCAGGTAAGATAAGGAACAGTATGCTAGGCATAGGAAACAGAATCTGAATAGGCTTAGAATTTTTTAACGCTAAGTATGCTATGGCACACTCAAAGTGGATAATTTTAGGAAATTTGATATAGGGACTAATTTAACAGCATGGGAGGAGTTTTAGGAAACAAACAAGGGATGTCAATACCCCAGAGCTAGGGATATCAATAAATCATTCCCATCCAAAGAGGTGAGACACAGAGACACAGAGACAGGAGCAGAACAGGTAGAATGATGGGAGGCGGGAGGGGGAGCGGGGGAAGGAGACGGGGAGGAAATACATCCTACAATTAATTCTCTTTTCAAGTTTTAAGCTTATAATATGCACTCATTGACTGAAACCAGCTAGAAGCCCTCTGGCAAATGAATCTATGGATGCTGTCTGTAAGACAGTCTTTCTGGGAACAGAGCAGGGTGGAAACAGTAGACAGTGGCTATGGCAGGGCAAATGGACAAACTCCAGAACACGAAATCAATACATTATGAAAGAGTGAGACAGAAGTAGGTTTACAGTTGTTGATACAGAAAAGAATGTAATAGTTAATAAATCATAATATAAGAATAAACTCTGTTTCTCATACTGCGAACTGTAAACCTACTTCCACCCTACTCTGTACTTTTGAATGGTTTTAGATAAACTTAATTTATGAGTAATTTTCAAAGGTCAAGTGTGCTGGCTGACAGTAGAATACTTCCTTCTTTCCTAGGAGAAAGAAGATCATAAAGCCATAGTTACATTTGATGGGAATCTGTTCCCAGATGTTTCTGAAACTTGACTCCACACAAATACAGTAGTAACTTAATACTAGCTCATATTGAGCAGGTTCAAAAGTAACTTTTTTCAATTGCCCCTAACTTAATTAATATTTTCATAATTAGCCAGGAGACTTCCTGAATGAAGATGAGATATTTGGATACTTTCAGCTATTAGTGAATTATCTGGGCTCAGAACCAGCCTTATGTTTCTTTCAGGCAGAAATATAAAATGTTACTTTCATCTGCTTCTAATTCAAAAGTAGACAGAGTGAATTTGATTCAACATTATTTTTTTTTAAATCACCTTTTGGCTGAGCCATGCATAAAGAAATTCAACCCCAAAGGACAGAATTTTGGAATATAATATGGAAGCAAAAAAGTGGGCTGGGTAAAAAGGAAGAAAGACTATTCTAGTTGAAATCTATAAATAATATGAGCTTATCATTAATGTTCACTTTTGAAAATCTAAGAAGAGGATTATAGTGCTACCACCAAGGAAGATGGAATACCTACCGCTATGAAGAAACTGAGTAGAGTTTGGATAATTGAACTATTTAATAATAATCATAATAGCTAACAGTTGTAGTTGTCCAGACACTGTAATAAGCATACTTATTTAATCCTCTGTCTATAAGGTTAGTTTTATTATTAGCTTCATTTTACTTATAGGTACATAGGGTTTGTAATGATTAAATGATCTTTCCATGGTTTTATATCCAATTAATAACTTTGTTGAGCCACAAAGTCAAGTCTATTTTACTGTCTAAGCTAGCATATCTGTGTTAAGTAAAGAAGAGTAAATGGCAAGTTAGCACTGCAATAGGCATACTGTTCTTTAATGATTTGAATTAATTGATAAGAATATCTAGTGTATTTGAAAAGAAAAATAATGAGCTATCATCTCTGCATGTGGATATAGAGTAGCTTTCTCACTTTTTTTTTTCCCTGAACTCCTTATATTTCCTGAGCAGAACTCAGAACTGTGGATAGACTTGAGAGCTGTTAGGATACCAAAGCTAGGGCAAAGCACAGGATATTTCCTATGAGGGATTTATGAGCAGCCATGACTAGGCCATGGCTAACCTTGACCTCTGTTGTCTTTTAGAAAGGTGCCTCCACAATGTTGTGCAGTAAGATCTGTTCTTGCCCTATAGGCCAACAACTTCAGAGGGTTTGAGGGGCAAGCAGAAACTCTATAAATGGTCTATTTTTACTAGCAATGCTAGCAGAGAGAGGGGAGCATCCTTTTCCTATTGAGTCATGTTCCTATAGTATTTCTAGGAACATCCACTGCCTCTCTGGGGCATCTGAGGTAATCATTCGGCCCTGACATTGGGCCTACTGGTCTGTCTTGGTGTGACCTTATCACACTACCTGCATTCTCATTTCTGGGAATTTGCAAAGGAGGAGAAATTGTCTCTCGAAAGACCCTCATTAAAATGCACATTATGTTACCTGGGAGAGAAAGGGGAGTTAGTGGTGTGTAAGTAAATATGAGCCTCATGTCCTAGAGCTTGAGCACAGGGCAGAGTCTGTGACCGGACTTGGAGGCTGTCTTGATGGAGGCAAGGAGAAACTGAGGAGGGAGCTGAGATAGAACAAAATCTTCAGACCAAGGAACAGGAAAGTGAAAATGTGGAGGCTAGCCATTGGAAGATTAAAGAATAAAAAGGGGAAAGATTAATAAATGAGCCATGGATGTGACTAGAATAGGAAGATCCCCAAAGAACAACTGAACCTCTTTTCTTCTCTCTCAGTTTTATTTTGGGCCACCCCTGTTTGTAAGGGCAGAACTAGGTGTGTTTCTTTATTTAAGGAAGTTCAGGCTAAGAAACAAGAGCTCAAGTTCTGTTTCTATCACTAACTTTGGGACTTTGGGTTTGATTACTCTGTACAAGCCTTTTAGAATGAAGGTTAACATCTGCTTTACTTCACTATAGAAATTTCAAAAAATGTGAAGTGACTTGGATAGAGATTTGACTTGGTATGATGAACAAACAATACTGTGCACAGATTATGTGTTGTATAATTGTGCACCTGAAACCTACATAATTTTAATAACTAGTGTCACCCCAGTACATTCAAAAAAAAAGGAAAAATATATACTAAAAAAAAAGAAAAGCATAAAATTTTAGGTCAGTCTAAAAATAGAATAAAAAATTCTTCAAAATCTATTGATATTATTTACTTAGGGTTACATGTTCACTGTACATATATTTCTATCTTATACAGATGTGCACTATCTACATAAAACGTATGCACATAGTTTTCTCTTTCTTTAGAAATTACTATTACCAACTGATAGGAAGAAAAACACTTCTTAAGAGGGTAACAGGATGTAAAAAAGTCTAAAGGTAATGTGTGAAAATTAGCTAGACAATGAAATGATATTTTTAATAAGGAACTAAAACCTACAGCATGTACTAGGCATTTACTTTTGCAGTTTCAAAGCAGTCAACTCAGGAAAGTTTCCTTTTCCCACTTAACTTCCATTAGTGGGTCTACATGGGAAATAATTTACCAATCTATTAAATATATTTTCTGTAGATTCTAGGCTCTTTTATTAAGTCTGTAGAAAAACTGCCTCACCAAAGAAAATATGAGTAACCACTTCCATTTTTCCCACTGTAATCTGTTCCTTATTGCAGGGTCAGTGTATTATCAAATGTGGAATCAGTGGTGCCCTTACATATAATTACCAGTAGAGGGGCAACAATTTAACCCAGCTCATCTTATTCTCAACCTACTGGCTCTCAGGGGTCCTGTACCTGTGTGTTATGAGCATTTTGAGAAGTTCCCTCAGAAGTAAGAGCCTCATGAAAAATGTGATACGTGCAAGGAGTTTTTCTTTAACAAATCTAAGAAAATTAAAAACACGAATACAATTTTATAAAACAAAAGAATAGAAATTAGAAATAATCATTATAAATTAGGTAATGAGTTGTGAAAAATAATATGTTTTTAGAAGTGAAGCATTCAAATAAGAAAGCAAGTATCTAGGAAATGAGAAGACTAATTGAGTAAGAAAGTTAAAGAAAAATAGTAACTATGCAATAGAGAAGACACCCCTGCAATGTGGAAACTAAGACTATGTGAGTATTTGTATGTATTTGCATTGATAGAGCTATTTGAAACAAAATCCTTTGGGGAACTGGGACCCTCAATTAAATAGCACTATAACCTGCGTAATGAATTGTCTCTTTAATTGGTTAAGCTTATTGGACAAATATAATAAAGATTGGGTGGAATTTGATTATGACTTTATCTTTAAGATTGATTGGCTATGTATGCTTGTAGGTTAGCTATAACTATGCATTGATTAGCTATGCCAGTGGTTGGCAAACTGTGGCTCGCGAACCACATCCAGCTTTGACCCCTTGAATGTGGCTCTTCCACACAATACCACCACTTGGGTGAGTCTATTTTGAAGAAGTGGTGTTAGAAGAAGTTTAACTTTAAAAAATTTGGCTCTCAAAATAAATTTCCATCTTTGTACTGTTGATATTTGGCTCTGTTGACTAATGAGTTTGCCGACCACTGAGCTATGCATACTTACATGATTAGCAGTGTACATTTAAAAAAAAATGAGTAAAATTTTTATATATGGGTAGCTCTGCTCTTGAATATTTGGCACCTATTGATAGATGTCAGCACTCCTGCCAGCTAACCCAATGCTTAATAAGGACCTACCTAATATCAATGACCATTGTTGTTACCCAGTCCATGTGCTAATACTATGTGGCTGACAGCAATCCAATAACATATAGGATTCTAGAGAACCTCTTCATCTTTCTCTGCCAGGTATGGGTACACTTTCCTGCTCAGAAAGACAAGTAGCAGCATTTCCCAATTCCCTTCCATGGTAGTGATTCTGATCCATTCTTCCTCTATTGAATATTGGGAACTTTAAGATGACATTAAAGCTTGTGTGTTTTCTGCACTTACCTTTTCTAACTATATGTATAGTCATAGTTATTCAAAGAAAAACAAATCTGCTTACAAACCTATCTCTGAATGAGAAAATTAATTCATACTCAGCCAAAGTATATTTGTCAAGTTTTTACATTAGAAATGGAACCATTGCTTTAGGAGGTTAAAGCTAGAATTCCTCAAAGTTATCACTATTTAGTATTATTGGCAATCCTATGATAGTAAGTTTCATGGTATGTTGCATAAGGTTTAGATTCTACTCTTTATTTACTTGGCAAGCCACTTAACACATCCTGGACTATAGAATCATCAGAATTATGGGAATGATAACAATACTTCTATCATGAATTCTCTCATGAGAGATTAGTGAATTTGCTTTCTTAGCACTGATACCCTACCAAGCAGAAAAAGTTATCCTAAGTTTTGCATATTACTAAAGTTTTCATGCATCACAAAAGAAAAATGTTTATAGCTTTGCTCCTCCTATGTTATTAATCTTCAGAGATTGCCTAGGACCATCCATTCTTTTAATCATAGTTTTAACAGCTTCTTTTAGACAAGTAAACAAACATTAAACATTGTGTTCCATGATCAAGCTATGCATGTTCCTAATAGTTCTATGTTAGTATGTTTCACTGGCATCTCATAATGGGTGTTCAGTACATATGTTTTGAGGAAATTCTGGGAAGAGAGCAACCAGAACATGTGGCTCTGATTCTCCTTTCCTCTTATATTCCTCTGCATGAATCATGAACTAGGGGAGGCAGGCTGGTGGTAGACACTGAAAGGGGTCTAAGATTTTATTTCAAGAGCAAGTCTAGGATATGGTACTACATGGAAGGAATGCAGTACCCCTTGTAGAGATGAGGTCTTATTTATCCCTGAGGACTGACAAGGCTAGAATTCTGTACCTACCAGAATGGTCAGTTGACATGATCCCCTTCAACAAATGTTGCATCAGCCAATTTTACTGGGAATGCTTGCCTGGCCCAGTTGACCCTGAAGGGCATGGATGGGGCAGTTATGGGTTGCTCCCATCCTTGAGATTAGGAGATGACTGCACTATGTTCCTAGGAGATCCAGGAGCAGAAAGTTTCAGCAGAGGGCAAACTATTTGCCAAATTGTTTTCTGATGGTTCATAATGATAGAGACTGCATTTTTCTTTATTTTCTGTTTTCCATTGTTCAAAAGATCTATAGCTTAACTGGACTGTTCAAGGCTTATATTCCATAATGAGGCAAATACAAGTTATAATTCAAGGGCACTAGCAATCTGAGAGGGGAAGACCTATCTGACTGACTGGAATAGTAAGCCCCATTGAAGTAGAAGCAATGAAAATGTCACTTGAGATTATTTTATAAAAAACACTAGAGCTCTAGTCTGGCTGGCATGGATCAGTGGTTGAGCGTTGACCTGTGAACCAAGAGGTCACTGTCTGATTTCTAATCAGGACAAGTCTCTGGGTTGCAGGCTCAACCTCCAGTTTGGGGCACCTGATCAAAGATTCTTTCTCATCATTGATGTTTCTATCTCTCTCTCCCTTTTCTTTTCCTCTCTGCAATTAATAAAAATATGTCTTTAAAAACAAACAAGCAAACACTAGAGCTCTCAAGTAAAATTAGAACACAATAAATAACTTCTGTTTTGAATTTAGGAAACATAGTCCATGATTTTAAAAATCCAATAGATGATTTGTCTTCTACTGTCTGACTTATTTCACTTGGTATAAGATCTTCTAGGTCCATCCAAGTTTTTTCAAATGTTAAGATTTTATTCTTTTTTTATGCCAAGTAATATTACACTCTATATATGTACCATATCTTCTTTTTCTAATTATCTATTGATGGACACTTAGATTTCTTCCATATTTTGGTATTGTAAATAACACTGCTAATAAACATAGGGATAGATTTGTCTTTTAGAATTAGTGTTTTGAACTTCACATTAATGTAAATTATAGCTTAGAAAATATAGTCCATTATATCTTATATATAACAACCAAGCAACTGGCTTTTATATATAAGATATAAATGACTGGAATAACCAGTTGCTATGATGTACACTGTGGCAGGCCAACCTCTCTTGGCCCCTTCCCCAGCCTGCCCTGCTCCTGATTGACTCTCCATCCCAATCTGGAGCAGGACCCGCTGGCCAACTACCCATGACTCCTCCCCCTGGCTATCCACACCCCCAATCAGCCCCTTCCACCTCAGTTGGGGGCAGAGCCAGCTGGCTAACTGCCCATGGCCCCTCCCTCTGCAGCCCAGCTGATTGGCCCCCATCAGGGAGCCATCCAGACTCCATCTGTGCATGAATTAATATACCAGGCTTCTAGTATTTTAATAATTATGTATGGTGCCAGGTGGGTACTAGACTTACCAGGGAATTACTTCATCAGTTATATAAATGTGTAACCACTATGCTGTACTCATGAACTGAATATACTACTGTATGTCAATTGTAACTAAAAATAAAAATCCAATAGATTATTTTTTTTTAAAGATAGACCTGGAACTCTCATTTGACCTGGTAATCCTACTCGTAGAACTATATCCCCCCAAAAAAGAAACATCAGTCAGAAAAGATATATGCATCCCTATGTTCATAGCAGCACAATTTACAACAGCTAAGATTTGGAAACAGCCTAAGTGCCCATCAGCAGATGAGTGGCGTAAAAAATTGTGGTACATCTACACAATGGAATACTATGCTGCTATGAAAAGAAGGGACTTTTACTAATTGCAACAACATGGATGGAACTGGAGAGCATTATGCTAAATGAAATGAGCCAGTCAGAGAAAGACAAATATTACATGATCTCACTCATATGTGGGATATAATGTTCAACATAATTTGATGAACAAGAATAAGTTGATCTAGAGACAAATGGTAGGGACAAAGGTTAGAGAGGAGCTAAAGGACTTGTATGCATGCATATTAGCATAACCAATGGACGCAGACACTGTGGCTTGACCAGGGTGGGAATGGCTGGGGGGAAAAGGAAGTTAATTGGGGGAAAAGGAGACATATGTAAAACTTTAAACAATAAAAAAATAAAATAAAAAAAAGATAGACCCCGTTGAAAACAGAAGTTGTGGTTAGAACATCAACCGAAGAAAGAGCTTACCCCAAAACAGGCAAAGATATAGAAACCAAGAGGGGAAGGAAAGAAGCTGGGTGAGCAGGTTCCTGACTAACATGCAATCAATAGGGGTTCCAGAGAGAGGAAGGGTGATATTTAATTAGAGGATAGAAGGAAATTTCCCTCATCTCAGGAGGACTTGAATTAGCAGATTAACTAAATTGGGTTGGCCTCATATAAGAAGGGAAGTCAGATAATATTGATTTTAATCTCCTAGGATGCAGACTAGGACATAAATATTATGCTGTAAGAATGAATTTTTATGTGCAGTTTCTCAAGTTTATCTCCCCAGATTAATGAATATGTCCACTATGCCATAAAACCCCTATTGCATATGTAGCTAAACATTTTTATTGTGTGTCATCTCAGTAGCAGAGAACCCTGTGTCAGCCCTTGGTGGTGGATCTTGCTCTCCATAAACCAGTCCATAGGTGGGAATATGGGGTATGGGATGTGAGGATTACACATAGATTGTGAGGACAGACAAGCCTTAATTCTAATTATTTCTCTTTTCTTCAGTTCCTTTGCAGTTTTAAGAGAGCAACTTCACTTCAGTGAAATTCAGTTTCTGCATCTGGTAGTGCAATATTTATCTTGGATGGTGGTTGTAACAACTACCTTTGTTCGTGTAAGTAGAATTCTTTTGAAATTTCTGGCACATAGCAGACAGTCAGTGAATATCAGCTATTTTATATTTTCTTCATTTTCCATTTTCCAGACTCACTTAAACTATCTTCCTAAATAAGATTCACAGGATGGGATAAACTATGCAACTCAGACATAGCATAGCCAGGAAGAGCATGGAAAGACAGAGGATCATAGAGATCCACATATCTTCCCACCCTTGGGTTGCTGTGGCTTCTGTGATGCAAGGGATAGCAAAAAGATGCACCTGTGCAAACAATGAATTTCATTACAATTGAATGTATCCAAAGGCAAAATTTCTAATTCAGCAGTACCTATCTAAACTTACTTTAATGCTCACCTGAATATTCTTTGTTTGGTAGTCAACTATATTCCATATTTATATATGGCTTTAAAGATAATTTATATCTCATAGTTATGATATTTCCTATATGCCATTATTTTTATTAAAATATTGAATAATTAAAATTTATCTCTCTCACATCTCTCCTTTTGTCTTTAAACACCCATTTAGAAATTTCAATTTAGTTTTTTTCCAACAAATACTAAGAAGATACTTACTTTGCAATGGACCCTATTAAGAGGAGTGTTTCAAAGGCAAATGAAACAGATCCTCTGACCTCACAAAGCTCAGAGCATAATGAGAACATAAGCAAGTAAATAAATAAATCAAGTGCTGACATGCATAGTGAGAAATCCAGGGTGCTGGGATAACATGCATGAGAAGCTTTGAACTTGACCTGGAAAGTAAGGGTGATCTGTGAGCCTAATCTTAAAGGAGGGTTAGATTTAGGAAGACGAAGTTAGTGAAGTTGAATGGAGAGATCAGAGAAGCAAAGAAAGAGGGCAAAGGCAGAGTCCACATCTGCAGCAAAGGAAGAGTGAACGTAAAAGGCCAGCTTTGTAGATAGCTCTGTAGAGTATTTGTGGCTATTGATAAGAAAGAATCCTTACTAGAACATCATGACATTGACTCCCAAATGCCTGGGCTCCATAGTTACTTAACTCCTTCTTAACCAGAAGACTCTGCAATGCTTATTCTATTTGACAAAGTTCCTGGGGATTTTACTGTTTGGGGACATGTCTTCTGAGGACAAGATATTAGAATGGAATGAGCAGAATATGTGCATTTTTGAAAGTATTGTGTTTGTTTTTCTCTCATTAAGAATCACTGCAATAGAGTTCTCAAGGACTCAGAACTCACACCCCCTTTATGTTCAATACCAATCACTGAATAGATCCATGTCCTTCAGTCATACAGTGGCCATCTCCTTTAGAGGAGTCTATGAACTTCCGATCCATTTTTCTGAATCCATTCTTTTGGCCACCCTCCATTTCTTATAATCTTCACTCTGTTAGCAGCACATACTTTTTTTTCCATTTGGTTAAAAACCTTTAGTGCCCATGGCTTACATATGACCATATGTAGATTTACAATATTTTTTTTTATTTGCTATATATTATCGGCTCAAATCCTATGCTTATGTGTCTTGACAAAACTCAATCATAGTCACGAATACGGATTTTGGGCTTTTAAACTTTTAGGACCAGGAAACTTAAACAGTTATGCAATCACAATTCTTGTTGCCAATGAAGGGTATTCTTTTTTTTTTTTTTTAGGTGTCAAAGCTAGTTTATTTAGGAGTAAAGGTCAGGCTCTCACCAGGTAGCTAAGTTGGTTAAAGCTTTGTCCAATACACCAAGTTTGCTGTTTTGATCCTCGGTCAGGGCACATACAAAAATCAACCAATGAATTCATAAATAAATGGAACAACAAATCTCTCTCTCTCTCTCTCTCTCTCTCTCTCTCTCTCTTTCTCTCTCTCTCTCTCAAAAAATCAATAAATTTAAAAAAAAACAGTAAAAGCTACAAAGTTGGGGAGAAGGGAGAAAACAAAAGTGGATTTCATTATACCGGTAATTTTATTAAAATTATATGTTATTATGTAATGATAATATCATTTTGTGCACAGAAACTATTCATTGAAGAGTGTGTATGTGTGCATGAACACAGACATGCCCTAAAGCAAAAAAACAAACAAATAAACAAAAAAAACCCCACACAAACTCTCCTAATATAAAGCAACATTCAAAATACAGAAGCACCAAGTGGAGTGTACAAACCATGTATAAATTTTTTTAAAAAAAGAAAACTTCAGACCTTTTTAAAGTTAAATATTATAATGTTAACATATATCTAAGTCTAATTATGTAGCTCCAATAGCATTGTTTTGTGTGAGGAAACCACAATTTTTCTTTCACTTATTTATTTCAGCAAATTCTCACATTCTCTGAAGGTTGTTATCAAATACATATTTTCATAAGATTCGAGCAATTTGATCAGTCAGGGAAGATAATTTTGTTGTTTTGATGGAGTCTGTCTCCCTGCTATTTATTTCCTCTCTTTACTATGATTAGCTAAATCTACAAGGCCAATCCATTAATGTTCTCTCCTGCAGAATCCTGGGAGCAGGGTTGACAAATAATTTTATTTCCCATTGGGTGTTATTCCCACTCAATAAAGTGGGAGGTTTATTTCTTTATTCATCCTGGATACTAAAAAGAAAAGAAAAGGTAAGGGGATTGATAGTTGAATTCCAAGGGCCCACCTTTCTTCTTTTCTGTGCCTCCATTCTCCTGATTTTTTATCTTCCAGTATTCACGGGTGTTTCCCTCCGAAAAGCCCATGGTTTACTTATGAACAATGATCAGTCACCAAAATCTTCATCTTGGTGGCAGACCAAGCTTCCCCTGAATGTTTAAGCAACTCACCACACTCCCAAGAGATGCAGGAGGCTATTCGGGGACACATTTCATAGAACTTACAGGGGTTATAACCTTCTTTATTTGCATAAACCTGTAGAGCAATGCTGCTTTCCAAATATTGGAAGAGAAGGATGAAGAAGTACATTGAATATGCCAACATTGTTACCGCTATGATTTCAGGTCTTACATTCAGAGTCTTAGCAGTTTCCTTATCATTTTGGGGTTCATAGCAGTAGAAATGATGCTGATCAATGATAAAATAAGATTTTAGGGAAGCCCAGCCGGAATGGCTCAGTGGTTGAGTGTTGACCTCTGAACCAGGAGGTCATGGCTCCAGGGTTGTGGGCTGGATCCCTGGTGTGGGGCGTGCAGGAGGCAGATGATTAATAACTCTCCCTCATCATTGATGTTTCTATCTCTCTCTCTTCCATTCCTCTCTGAAATCAATATAAATATATTTTAAAAATATTTAGGGAAGAAATGATCCTTCTTAAAGGGGTGATCTGGGATTTGAGGACATTTTCAAAGGTCTCCTGGCTTGTCAAATAAATGAATGAGTGAATAAATAAATAAATGAATAAGACAAAATCCAGGTTGAAGGGCAATTCAGTCAAGCTACCCTAACATAGCCTGTACTTTTGTCTATTCAAATGTGTTTGCCCTCAAGCCAAACAGCCAGCTGTGTTCAGCTGGGTGATGTATGAAGCAGAAAGAACATTGTCTAATTTTTATATCCAGTTGAGCCTGAAGTACCTTGCGATGGGAGGGAGATGGCAGATCTCACTCCCACTTAGGAATTATTATTCATGCAAGAATCACTCATCAGCTATCCTGTAGCCCTCCCTCATTCCATTAACCCCTCAACCACTGGGTGGTAAACAGGAGGAGCTTATGATCTAATTTAAATTAATTGGTTGGTTGCATGCCATTTAAGGAGGAACTTTTGAGTTTTGTTTCATTTGAAGGGAATGGCTGTGTTGGTTTATTTATTTATTTTGTATTTCCTTTTTATGCAATGGTGAATACCCTCGAACTCTCTCCCCATACATTTCTTACATGTTTAATTTTCTTTTGGAATAGTCCACCTGTATTGGGGTTAAGTGCTTATGCAAATAAGGTATGTCACAGACTACTTATTTAGTGAGCTCCTTAGCTGGAGATTCTCATTGGAAGGCTTCTCTAACTGGGCAATTTAGCTCAGTCAACATCTTTGGTTTTTATGGGATCCTGAGAAGTTGTTTAGATGTTTTCCTTCCCTAAATCGCTCCACAAAATATCTGTAGAGAACCATTTAGAAATGATCTCAGAAGTGAAATCAAGTGCACAGGAATTGAACAAAAAGCTCCTCGCCTTTAACAAAGACCAAACAGAGAGTGTGGCACTGAATTATCTGGCCCAAGACTAGATAAGTATTACTTATTTTAACAGTACATTTACTTGACTGTAGAGACCACTGAAATAATGTCGAGGAGTTAACTCTCTATGTAAACAAGGAGACTAAGGCCATATCTGCACAGTGAAATTAATTAAAATTCTAGAATAGTCCTTGCAGGGCATTTAGTCTGTTAAACCAGGAAATTGGATTGCAGTATGTTTGATCTAATTGTGATGCAAGGTATTCAAGATTTGCATAAAATACTTAATAGATGCTAAAATCTCTGTGAATTTTATAGCCATCTGTAGATAAAAACTTATGGAAACTCAGATGTTAAAAGAAGAGTGGCATATGGGTTTTAAAACAATACTGCTGCTTTCCAGTTCACCAGCCACCAGGAACACAATGTGCTCAGGCCATGCCTTGTCAGGAGTGAATGGCAAGAAGGAAGAGGGAGTCGCATCCCAGCTTTGTTAGGGATGCCATGTCCTGCAATTCTGGGGAATAGAAATGACAGATTCTTCCAGTGGAGTCGCATTCCAAATAGAATGTCTGCTGCAGTGGGAAGCAGAATGGCACTCTGTTGCCTAAGAGCATAAATTCTGGATCAGGTGGCCTGATTCAAATCCCAGTTCCATCCTTGTGTAACCTTAGGCCAATAGCTTAACCTTTCTGAGCTCCAGTTTTTGTTTGTTGGTGTTTTGTTAATCCTCACCTGAGGATATTTTTCGCATTGGTTTTTAGAGAGATTGGAAGGGAGGAATAGAGGGGGAGAGAAAGAGAGAGAGAAACATATATGTGGATGTGAGGGAGATCAATTGGTTGCCCCCCCCCCCCACATGATTGGGGTCAGGGATTGAACTTGCAATCCAGATACATGCCTTTGACCAGGAATCGAACCCATGACCCTTCAGTTTGTGAGCTGTGCTCTACCCAGTGAGTCACACTAGTCCAGTGGTCTGAAAACTCATTAGTCAACAGAGCCAAATATCAATAGTACAATGATTAAAATTTCTCTTGAGAGCCAAATTTTTTAAAACTTAAATTATATAGATAGGTACATTGTTATTAACTTAATTAGGGTACTTTTAAACTAGCCTTTGCTAAAAACGTCCTCAATCTGACTGAGGTACGTTCACTTTCAACTCTCCCATCCACACTCTTTTTGTATACTTGTTTCGTCTATCTCCTTTCCTTCATCCTCTCTATCTGTCCAAACCATCTCAACATACCTTTCTCAATCCTCGACACTACATCTTCTTTCACTCCAAAATATTCCCTAAAATTAACTTAATAAACTTTATTTAAAATTTTAAGTCTTAGTTAAACTATAGATATGTTGAATAAAACTTGATATTATACTTAATAATGATATTATTAATTATAAAATTAAATTCCTTACAATTTACCTTATAATATCCATAAAATTAAATCATGACAATGACTGACAAATACTAATGTGAACAATGGCCTTGCATCTCCTTGGAAAGTTTGGATAAGTTAGGTTTGTATGTGGTTTTTAATTTTAGGCATGATTCCAGGTTCTCATCAATAAGATGACTTCTCAATTTACTCTTGATAAGGTTCGTGCTTGAAAATGATTGTTCACATAAATATGTAAACCTGATTAAGGAAAGAACAGCAAATGCTAGTTTTTTTCAGTTGGTTATATTCCAAGTGTTAAAAATCAACATATCTTCCTTCTCCAGGTCTTTCAAAGCAGACGACTTGGGCTATGAACTAAGTTCACATTTGTTTTTCTACAAATTTTCTATATCAGCACAAATACTTCAAATTTCAAGCTCTACAATTCTTTTTTTTTTAATCCAGCAATTGTATTTCAAAGTTGCCAATGTCAATATTAAAGGGAGAAAATTTAATTCTGTTACAGTATCATTAAGAGGTTTTTTAACAAAGGCTAATGCCGCTTTGCTGTTTCTGAATTCCTGAAACCTATTGAGAAAAGCTTCCCTCATATTTAAAAGTGTTGTTTTGAAATAGCAAATGTCAATATCAGAATTATTTTCTTGGCAATATTTCAACAGGCTTGGAAAGTGAATCAAAGTTTCTCTTTCAAAATCTTGAGCAAAAAGAGATAATTTGTTTTCAAATGAAATAACTTCTAACATTGAAAACATTGTGTTTCCTTTCCTTTGTAGTTTACAATTACTGTACGTTGATTTAGATGAGATGTAATGTCTACCATGAAATAAAATTTTGGATCCACTGATTGTTCATTAGTTCTAGATAGCGAATACCCTTCTTAAGGAGAAATGTTTTAATTTCTGTTAGTAAGGAAGCAAAACGTTCCAAAATGTTTCCTCTTGATAACCAATGTACCTTGTTATGCAGCAGAAGATCTGCGTACTCAATCTCCATTTCAACTAAAAATTCTTTAAATTGGCAATGATTAAGAGCTTTAGCTATAATGGAGTTGATAATGTTAATCACCAATTCCATAACTTTGCAGATTTCTTCTGAAAATGTCTGCGCACGAAGAGATTCTTGATGAATGATGCAATGGTAAGTAAGTATCTCGTGATTAATCTTTTCTTTCAAAATAGCAACAAGCCCATTTCTTACGCCAGTCATACTTTTCGCTCCGTTTGTTGAAATGGAGACAATTTTATTGAATCGAATATAATGTTTTTCACTGCACTCAATTACAGCATTTGCTATATCCTCTCTATGTGTTTGACCTTTGAGTGGCAATAATCCTAAAAGTTCTTCGTTAGGACCTGTAGATGAAATAAATCGTATAAAAAGTGAAACTTGCGCTGTATCACTTATGTCACAAGACTCGTCAACTGCTATTGATAAAGCTGAAATCAATTTAAGATATTCGACTTGCTGGTCGGGTATATTCGAAGACATTTTGACTGTTCTATCTTTCACTGTTTTAGCAGACAATGGTAACTAATTTTTTTTATTATTTATTTATTTCTTTTAGAATATCTGCTTGTCCTTAAAATCCCTAAATAGCTCTTTGGATGCATTTATAAAACAACATTTTATGTATTTACCGTCTGTATATGGTTTTCCTCTTTTAGCAATCTCTTGACTAATCACAAAACTTGCAATATTAACATTGTTGGAAGATTGCATCCAGTAAATGAACACAGAACTTGATTTTTCTTGACTCTTCTGAAGTTCCTCGTCTGCTTTCTTTCTTGCATCATTGACAGGATATTTAGTACTAAATGATACGTCTTTAGTTTTAAAGTGTCTCTCCAAATTTGATTTCTTGTTATGCGCCAATTTTTCCTGATAAATAAGACAGATCGGAAGGCCATTTAAGTTTTGAATCAATGTAAAAGTCTTGGTCCATTCAACTTTAAATTCATGGTTTTCGTCTTCCGTTTTTCTTTGCTTCTTCTTTCTAGCCATGTTAAACAGGGCACCTAAAAAAAGTATCATTTTATAATAATAAAGCCACCAACACAAAATAATTACAATTCTTAAATTGATGACAAAAATACGCATAGGATTTGCTACTGGTTGGAAAAATACAGGTAACTTTATGCTTCGAGTAGGTACTTTTGTCCCCCGCACAATTTTCGGACTAACTAGTACTGACCACTGCACAGTGAGACTGCTAGCTGACTGTGCATGAATCACTCAACTTGTGCATGAATCGTGCATCTCCTCCGTGTTGTGTATCCCACGGCCTGCCTGTGCAGTGTCTCCTATTGCCCGACCAACTGACACCCCCACTTCTTCTTACGCCACTTCTTCAAAATACCAACATCTGCACACAGGCCACTAAGTTTCAATCACACTGTACGTGTGCTCCCACAGGTGATATTTTATGGAAGAGCCATACTCTAGGGGCCAAAGAGCCTCATGTGGCTCACAAGCCACGGTTTGCCAACCACTACACTAGTCAGAACTGTGCTCCAGTTTTATTGTCTACAAATCATGGCACTCATCTCATACACTCATCATGTGGATTAAATGAGTTAATATTTATAAGGGGCTTAGAACCTCAGCTCACATATAGTAATGCCAGTTTTTAAGCTTTTTACTTTGAAATGAGAAATGTCCTTTGAATAGCTGAGATATGTTCATTTTGTTGTTGCTATTGCTGATTTTAAATCAGTGTTTTGTACAAAGTGCAGTGTAATTAGTTTATGTCCCACTTCGATTTTATAAAGGAGTCCAAAACCATCACTAAATCTGCACCTCTGAACTGGAAAGGGGACAAATATTTGCTGAGCACTCACAGCAGGCTTGTGATTTTACATATGCTATTATCTATTGTTTTCACAATGAACGTTATGGCTATGATTAGTTTTATTTGACAGGTGAGCCAACCTAGGAAAACCTAGCTAATGCTTCTTCTCTTAGTCTTAGTTGGAACTTATGTTATATGAAGACAGTGATACTTCCTTCTCAGAACATCCAACCAAAGTGACTGAGAAACTATGAAATCATATGACTTTATTGTCCTGAAAAGGAAATATCACTGTTATATATGACAAGTTGGGTTATCTTGCTGGCGTGTCTCCTACTCAAATCAGCCCAAACAGACATTTCTGGAATATGGCCTTTCCAGCCCCTGTTGGTCAGAGCAGGTCAGAGTGCCATTAATTACCAAGGGCTGCATTGTGTTCCTCTTTGCAGCTTCCTCCTCCGCAGAGGCAGCACTGCCTGAGTGGCTTCTTCGAAATAATCATAAAAATAGCTGCCAAAGGACTTTGGCCCTCAGGAAGAAAAAGTTGCTATGGGGTGAGGTGGTGTTGTAATCATCAGTTCTGTCCACCAAATATTTCCACTCTTCCTCTCCAGAATGAAGTGGGTTAGTAGCTATACCGCTGAGGGTAGCATGCTTTGGGTTGTGAGAAGTGATATAGGTCGCAGCTCATGAAGGCCCTGTAGATGAGCAAGATATTGCTGTTCTAGACCAATTACTTCTAGGTGTTTGTTATGACAGTGGTACTGAGCCTATCTGATGGATCCAAGGCATTCTCATATTTAAGGTGCATCAGAATCCCATAGACAGATTGTTAAAATAGATGGCTAGGCCACATCCCTGAGTTCCAGATTCAGTAAACCTGGGTGAGGCCTGAGAATTTTCATTTTAACAAATTTCCTGGTAATGCTGATGTTGCTGGTCTGAGAATCACAATTTTTTTTAATTAAACAAAGCCATTTTAAATATACTTTTATTGATATCAGAAAGGAAGGGAGAGGGAGAGAGGTAGAAACATCAATGATGAGAGAGAATCATTGATCAGCTGCCTCCTACACAATCCCTACTGAGGATTGAGCCCACAACTCAGGCATCCAGGCATGTGCTCTGTCTGGGAATTGAACTGTGACTTCCTGGTTCATAGGTTGATATTCAACCACTGAGCCACACTGGCCAGGCTGAAGATCACAATTTGGCAACCACTGCAATGAGTCTTTAACCTATGAAGAAACCAAACTTTTCACTGTGGTCTTTCTAGAGCCTTTTGTCTATGCTCCCTCAAAATTTTTCACACCATTATTGTAGTATATTATCATATTATATATCATATCAGATCATAGTAAGAGTATAGTCTCTTTTAATTTTCATTCAAATTAATTTATAACTGAATATCTAGCCATTGGGAACATGGGCATAGGAAAAGGTAGAATGTTTGTTTGGTAAGGAACATGCCTAAAACTCTCACAGATGAAAACTCAACTTAATTGGAACTGAAAACATGGCAAGGATGCACTCATTGCCCATACTTTTGTCCTGTCTTACCTCCTTTCTATTTCATAAAACTATATTGGGAAAGGCCACCAGATACTTGTTATTGGCTACATGTCCTAGCTACATGAGACATTCCTAGGGAGATGAAGACTTTAGTGTTAGGGTTCAGTCGTGAGGGGTTGAGATTAGATAACTACATCTGCTTTATTCAGAAGGGTGCCCAGCTAGTGACTCCAGGGATATGATGGAAGAAATCACATGCCTTATTCTTTAATCTCTCAGTAAGGAAAAAATTATGGACTTCTCTGAAGATGATATTTCTCTATAAAACTGCATAATTGATAGCTAGTCTGTGCCAGGAAATTATGGCTTTTGCAATTGATAATGAAGAGAAAGTGTTAAAGCACTTTAATCACTTGAGTAGTTTTCTCTGGTGAAAACACCTCCCTTAGTGTCAGTTCCCAAGGAATCTCTGTGGCATCTCTGGTGACTTGGTTTCATTGTTAACAGTAAAGCACTATAAGGGCTGACTGTAGTTAACAATGAGCACAATTCTAAATGATTTCTAATGAAACCAAGAAATTATTTTTGATTTGGAACAAAATAACTTCCATTTCCCCAGGGAAAAAGATTGTGGCTTTCTTTTGTTCTTTCCTTTTAGTTTTCCCTTCCTTCCTCTTCCCCTGTGTGCGCTCTCTCTCTCTCTTTCTCTCTCTCTCTCTTTCTCACTCTCTCTCTCTCTCCCCCCATCTCTCTTCCCATCCCTTCCCCCCTCCCTCCTTCCCCTCTTCCCTTTTCTCCCTTTCCTTTCTTTTTTTCCTGTTGCTGTTAGCATTCACCTGCAATTTTTTTCACAATGGAGGACTTCTTGAGTTTCTTTTGCATTCATTTAGCCTTACTTAACCTCCTGTCAAAGGCTGGAGGAGAGTTACCTAATGGAATAGCATTGATAAGAACCATGTGTAAAAGAAGGTTCTTTCTCACTAATAGAAAAAGAATAAGATAAGTCTGGTCTTCATATTAATAGTTAAAACAATTTATGATCAATAAGAGTCTTCCCTCTCAGGTTACTGATACTTGCCTTTTGTTTTTAAAGGCCGTAGTCCTAAAATCTAGTTGCTTAACAGACTTACATGAGGCACTTAAAAATATTAATGCCTAATGCCCCCCCCAAACACATCACCCTAAGATTCATATTTAATTAGTCTGGACTTGGAATTAGTATTTTAACAAACAAATCAAAACAGACCAAACAAATACAATAATTCAAAAAGTATTGCAGGTGATAACAACTACTTTAAGGTATTGCTTCATGAGTGTGTGTTTTTCTTCTCCAACACATTGTAATAAATGATACACTGATCTGAGGACCAATGAGTTTCTAGAGAAACTAGGAAAGGGTCTGAATCAGAATTGTTCAGACTAATGTTTCTCAAAGTGTGATCCCTGAATCAACAGTATCATCACTGTCTGGGAACTTGTTAAAAATATAAATTCTTGGGCCGGATCCTAGAACTCTGGGGATGAGGCCCACTAATCCATATACTAACAAACCCTCCAGAGGATTGTGATACCAACTGAAGTTTGAGAACCATTTTGTTGGAGTTTTATTACTCAAAGGATGCTCCAATCTTGACACCATGTCTGAGCCAATTAGAAATGCAGAGTCAGGCTCTACTTAAGACTTAACAAAAACAAAACATTTTAAAAAGACCCTTGTTAATATCATGCACATTAAAGTTTAAGAATCACTGTGTTAGTTTGTATGTTTTTTAATATTCCATTGGTCCCCCCCCCCAAAAAAAAAAAAAAAACAACTCCATTGGTCCCTTTTTAAGATATGTATATTTATGAGGGCATCCCTGGCTGTTGTGACAGATAAATTCAGAAACCTGTGAATTAATCAAATGCCAACTGACTTCTTATTTAACCCGAACTCTAATCAGTGGCAGCAGGGAGCTGTGTTCTCCACAGTCAGGGCCTGGAGATGAGAGGCTGCATCAGCATCCAGGAGAAAAGTGGGGAGAGAGAGTGGAGGATCCCCTGGGAGGTTTCCTTAGTCCTGGTCTGGAAGCATGTATATTATTTTCTCCCACATTCCATTGGTCAAAACTCAGCCACACAGTTCTGTCTAGAATCAAGGGAAGGCTGAGAAACAGAATCCCAGCCTGGGCAGCTGCTACTAAGCAACAACTCAACCGCACATGAAGGCAACATGAATCTTTAGCAAGTACTTATCAAGCCTTGCCACATTGTGGGTTCCTCATCTGACCACATAAAGAGAGAGAGAGGCGGGGCTGATACTACTTATCCAGAGTCACTCTGGCAAGCAAAGCCCTATTCTTCGTAATTACTGGACTTTGGTATGGATTGTAGACACCCTCCTGTGGGTTTTAAGTTCTCAGATATCAGATTCAGAGGCTACTTATTATAGAGATTTAAATTCAATGTAAGTCCACATAGGTATAATCATTTAGGGCAGAAGAAAATGCAAAACAGAGAGGAGGCCTGGTGGGACAATCACTGTTGACTGGAATTAGTATTCACAAAGCACATGCACATTTATTATATATTAGATGCAACAACTTTATTACCTTAGTGTTTTGTCTATAATTTTCATAAGAGAAAATATGAGTACCAGAGAGGTAATAAAACTTTTCTAGGGTCACAAATCCAATAGATCCAAGGCTTCATTTTCAAAGCATATATGTGACACAGTTGTGAGGACAGACTTGAAGGTATCCTCCATCACCCCTAATTCTTGGGGTTCACACTCTTATATAAACTCCTCTCCTTGAGTGTGGGCAGAACTTGTGACTTCTAACCAACAAAATGGAAAACAGTGATGGGATGCCCTTCACCCCCTATCCCCCACCCCCTTAATTGTTATGCTATATGGACTCTGTCTTGCTAACACACTTGCTGGAGAGTCGCTCTCTCCTCATTGCTGACTTTGAAGAAGTAAATTGCCATGTATCCCACAGGCATTAAGAAATGGATTCTGCCAACAACCTCTAGAAGTTTGGAAGTGGGTCCTTCTCCAGTTGATCTTCTGATGAGAACCCAGCTCTGGCCAACACCTTGATTACACACAGCCTTGTAAGTTTAAGCAGAAGACACAGCTAAGCTGTGACTGGACTACTGAACCACTGAAACTGAACTAGCAACTATGTGTTTCTAAGTTTGTGATTTTCAACTTCCAGCTGCATTTAGTTGCATGTTTAGGTATTTTAGGGGCACTGTGCTTTTCATGGCTTAGTTGACTCTGATCTGACACTTATTTCATTGCTGGTACCACAAATGTACAACTGTATTTTCTGCATCCAGTTATTTATAAAAGATATACACTGATTTTTCAGTTGTCATATCTCTAATAACCCAGGCCTCTGATATTTAATCATTAGAAAAAAAGGATGATTGCATATATATATATATATATATATATATATATATATATATAAATGTTATAATTTCTTAGTTCAGATTGCCAACAAACACATGGAAATTACTGACAGTATCTTTCCGTAGTACATTCTAATTCCTTGATGCTGTTTTCCAGTTCATTTTAATTTCTTTTATCAGGAATGTTCTCCTATGAATATCTTTGTGTTTATAAAATTCCCAAAATTATTATGGGTCATTGCCTGTGTATTCTGTTATTATTCTAAAGTTTTTATAGGGTCCATTTTGACTGATTACCTGTGATACAAAGGCTTTGGCCACAACTTCATTGACTTTTTCTACATAAAGAGTTCCTCAGGGCCTGTCCATTGGAGAGGCTGTGAAGAATCATGAGGAAAGGAGAACTGTGGAGGATGGGGCCAGGGTATGTGTGTGTGTGTGTGTGTGTGTGTGTAAAACAATGAAGGGAAGTTTGGGGTTCCAACTGGGATGAGAGGAAAAGGGACACAACCCCAAGTCCAGGCTCTCTCTCTATTGCCCTTGGGATCTTTTGCTACAACAAAGAACAAGATGAGTAGAAGAATGAACAATATAAATTGTGTTCTTTTAAGAATGAAAGTAAATTCCTCTATTTCCTACTATTGGTCAGCTTTAGCTGAAGCCAGTATATGCACACTACATTGTACATATTGTAAAATATCTATTCATTTGGACTTGTTTTTAAAAAATCTATTTGCTTTGTTAAAAGTTTTCATTATAGGATTCTTTTAGAGTATCTACATCAACATACTAAAAGTGAAATTTTTGTATATAAAAACCAAAAAAGTGAAATTTATTCTGGTTTAGATACTGTAAGTTTAATTAATGAGACACTATTTGGGCCATAAGCACTAAGATTAATACCAGGAGTCATGTCCTGGATATGTTAATTCATTCATTATTTAATTAATCCAACTAGTATTTACTGAGCACTTGCTATGTGTAACCTACTACTAACATGGCTTAGACCAGGGGTTGGCAAATTA
This sequence comes from Lasiurus borealis, assembly GCA_004026805.1. Taxonomy (NCBI): domain Eukaryota; kingdom Metazoa; phylum Chordata; class Mammalia; order Chiroptera; family Vespertilionidae; genus Lasiurus; species Lasiurus borealis. The sequence goes on from PVJN01002077.1 coordinate 100,723, forward strand.
AAGCCCATAGGCAAATCCATTCTGCAGCTTTCTTTTGTGTGTAAAGTTTTATTGAGACACAGTCATGCTCATTCTTTACATATTTTCTGTAGCTGCTTTTGCATTAGAGACCTCATGGGCCACAAAGCTGAAAATATTTATTAGCTCTCCCTCTAAAGAAAAAGTTGTGACCCTTGGCTTAGAGGATCAAAGATACTGTGCTTTGCTTAGTTTCCTGATCAGAATAATGAGGAAATAAATGTCTACCTTGTCTAACTTATACTGTTCTTCGGGATATGAAAAAGTGATATTGTGAAATATAAGGTAACAATAGTTCCCATTGATTGTAAGCACATTATGAGTTGAGTGTTTAGCTCATTTCATCAATCCTCATCTCATCAATCCTTATAGGGTAGCTGCTATCCAGGGTTCCAAGTGACAAATGAAGACACTGCGGCATCAAGAGGTTAACTGAAGGCTGGAGTGACACTTCCAAGGAGTGCCAAGCCTGGCTCCCAGCTCAAGACCATTCTCAGGCCTTTATCTGTATGGTGTGGATCAAATTTCTCAGTCAGCAGGTTTGGAATACGTAGTATGGACTGAATGCAAATGATGAAGTGAAGACCTGACAGCACAGAGCAGTGGCACAACAATATGAGACTGTTTGAGAATAATCATCTTTAAGGGTTACTTTATCAGAGCCATTCAATAAATGTATTTCAATGTATTTGAACAATAATTCCCTTTGAGTGCATTTGTTCTTTATGAGTGCTTGGGTCCAGTGACATAAAAGGAGTCTTAGAAATGATATGTAAGTGGTGTAAACTCATGTACTCTTGCTATCGTGACAGAATGTCAAAAATTCGGTTACTTAACTCAACCTGATCTGTGTGTCTAATGAAGTATGGAAGGCTACACACTTTCTGTAGAGTGCTCAATATTAAATGCTCCATTTTACATGTTATACACATCTTAAAATGCCATATGCTGTAAAAGATATTTGGGGGGAGGAGGTGGGAGTGGGGAGGTAAGTCACCACCTTAAATGATGAATCATTCCCGGTTTAAATGCTGTTCCATTAATTCAAGTGACATTTTGACAATAGCATGCTGTCAGTCCAATGGTTTGACCTATACAACAACCTCTAATTATTACTAATTAAATAATTAATTATTCATAGAAGTGAGTGCCATTAGCATAGCAGAGATGTGTTGGAATATGAGTTATATGGGGTTTATGAGTCTTCAGAAAATAGATTCTTTAATAAATTAATAAAGGGGCTCTGGGGTTTCATTAAAAGGTGGCTGGAGGGTGTGCTTGCCTGTTTCCAAGGAGACCACAGGTGGTTCGTTGCTTTTTTTTTTTTTAAGTTAAACTTGTTTGGGCTAGATGATTTTTTTTTCACCCTTTTCTCACTGTTCTGTCCTCAGGCAGAGAACGGAACATTTTAATGAAACCCCTGTTGTCTTCATATCACTTTGATCCCCTTGTGTTCTCTCCAGTCTACATGTTGGCCAGTCAGATGAAGGGTTTCAGATACCCTCCCCCCCACCTCCAGTATTAAAAACTGTGGCATGCCCTCCATGAATAAACAACGTGGTGGTGGAGACTCAGTGAAGAAAAAGGCAGAGCAAACAAAGGGATGAAGGAAAATGCATAAATTCAAATGACATGGGCCTCATTTACCCACTTAATTACCCTGACTCCTGACTCTGTTAGCCACTGCGATTATTTTTCTAGTTAAGCCTGATTTAAAGAACTTAGAGAAAAAAATAAGCTCATCTATTTCCCCCCTCAACAATCTCTTTGCCACATGGAGTTCCGCTTCTTCGTTATCTCACCGTAATAATGATCCTGGTAATATTAATGTCTTCCAGCACTGCTCACTAAATAGTGATAAAAATAGTAATATTAATGCCTTCTAACATCCATTCTTGATGCTCTGAGGCGCATCATAAATTCTGTCTTTGTTTAAGCAGTGGGGAACCCACACAATGTCATTACAGTTATCATTAGAACTCAAGGGCACTCCTGGAATCTGAAATCTAAGTGGGGCTAAGTTAGCCAGCCTAGCAAGGCCATGGGTGAAACAGAAAAGGAATACAATATAATTTTTATGCTGTTTCAACATTTGACCTATTTCAGAAAATATGTCTTTTTAAAAAATACCAGCTTACTATTCTCTAAAAAGATAGAAGAATGTGTTTTTCTGAAACCAGATACAATCAGCCTTTTAAAGTCACTAAGACCCATCTGTGTCTTATGCATTTCACCCCCTATCTCTTTCCCCTTCCTCTACAAATGGAGGGGTAGGTGTGGGAATGGACCCTCATCCAGTAGCAGCAATCTTCCTTCTATGATGAGGAGTCAGCCTGTCTTTATCAGGGAAGCATCCCATCCAGGTGAGGTCCACAGAGACAGAAAAAGAACCCAGCATACAGCACTGAGCTGTTGAAGGCCAAAGAGGGAATGTTGAGAACATTGTCATTATTAATGGGGACTTGCTAAATGAAAACAGAGCTTCCCCCGGAACTAGTAAAACAAACATACCCTTTAGCAATGGGTTTAATTTTCTGACATTTCCTTTTACCTTCTGCAGCTCCCTATGAAGAGCCGGCTTTGAGTATTAGCCTGGCCTAACCGCTCTGCTTAGGACTGTCAGTCACAGGGAGACTGGGGATCCTTCTGTGCTCTTGTGGCAGAGTGTGAGGCAGCCTGGCCCTCGTCCAGCTCTGTGTGGCTTTCCTCTTCTCCTTTTCCTGCTCCCTAAATGTGATGGGTGTTTGTTTTATTTTGTCTTTTTAATGTATTTTTCTCACTTTTTAAAATTTTCTCTTTATCATCCCAGCTTCTGAAATATACTCTTCCCCTGCCACACCCCTCACTTCCTCATCTCCTTCACTTCCCCATCATTTTTTTCCTCCCTTGTTATTTTCTGCTCAGTGGGCAGTTGCATTTGGCTTTTTAAAAATTCATCAAAATATATAGATGGCACCATTAGTTTGTAAGTATCTGGACTGGAACATATAATCAAGAGAGGTAAAATAATATCAAACCATTAAAGTTAATTACTAACACAAACGGATGTTTACTAATACTCAGTATAGGAATATGAATCATTTTAGGAAAATAGTATTAAACCCATGGGCATTCAGCACGCCATCCCCCACCTTTCTAAAAACTGAGCTCAGGGAAGATTAAAGCTATAATTAAACACATACTTTATTTCTGTATTTAGTTTTCACAAACGACATCCTTTTAATATAAAGCTGACATTCTGGCATCAGTCACATGCCCAGAAGAGTCAGATAATCAACAACAGTTTATAATAACATTGCACCGGAATAATTAATGAAATCTGAAGTTCAGTGAAATGTGTGTTCCCCAGCACACCACACTGAGGAGATACTCATTTCCATGTATATCTAGGAGGTTTGAAGCTCTGGAAATTAGAGAAAGAAATTAAGTATATAAGGGCTTGTCATAACTTTGACCATTCCATCCTATTTTTTCTTAACTCTTGTTCCTCTTCCTCTTCCTCCTCTATTTTCTCTTCTTCCTCCTCTTCATTCTTTTTTACTAGATGAGATTTGCCCTTCACATTTGACCTAAGTAAAACATAGGGAATATAGTCAACAATCCTATCTAATAAAGAGGGAATATGCTAATTGACCATCATCCATTACAAAGATGGCTACACCCACAGCTGAGGCCAACTTCCCATAAGGAGACTTAATGAACAATTGGGTTTGACAGGGGACTTCAGACTGTGCCCCCCACCTGGCAAGGCTTGACAGGGGACCTCAAGGTGAGCTTCCTGTCCTGAGTCTGGACTATGGGACCTCAGGCTGCTCCCCATGCCCCAGCACCAGGCCCCTCACCAGGTGGGACTTGACAGGAGAATTCAAGCAGCACCCCACCCTGGCACCAGGCAGGGGGACCTCAGACTGCACCCCTGCCCAGCGAAACTTGATAGGGAACCTTAGGCTGCACCCCCCACCCAAGTACCGGGCCAGAGGACCTGAGGCTGCACCCCTCTGCCTGGCTGGGCTTAACAGGGGACATCAAGCCGTGGCCTCCACCCTGTGGAGCTTGACAGGGGACCTCAACGTGCACCCCCAGTGCTGGATTGGAGGAACTTAGGCCACATCCCTGCCCAGTGAGGCTTGACGGGAGATCTGAGGCTGTGCCCTCCTCTTGGTATTGGGCTAGACAGGGGATCTCAGGCCATGTCCCCCACCTGGTGGGGCTTGATGAGGGATCTCAAGACATGCCCTCTGTCCTGGTCTGGGCTAGGGGGCCTCAGTCCACGCTGCCTCCACCCGCCACTCACTCCTGTCCTGGCACTGAGCCAGGGGACCTGAAGTTGCATCTCCTGCCTGGCAGGGCTTGACAAAGGTGGGATTGGCCAGGTCTGGATCTAGCCCAATGGGGGAGGGAGGGCTGGCAGGGTCTGGGTCTCACGCAATTTTGAGGTGCATGTAGTTGGGCAGGGACTTGACTCTGTCCCATGATGTGCCCCAAACTCTGACAGGAGGGAGGTTTTCATATACATTTTACTAATTTTCTTTCATCTCTGACACTTCTATTATAGAGAAAGGGCAAATAGCAATATTAAATTATTTCCTCTAATTAATCACCTTTTAATGTGCATGAATTTTATGTACCAGGTCACTAGTATAGTAATAATTGTGTATTGTGCCAGGTGGATACCTAAAATAGTTGGGGGAGGAAGGAACATGCACTTTGTAAAGTATAAGATTGTCTAGCCATTATGCTGTACCACCTGAAAACTAATAGAAAATAATGTCAAATGCAAACTGTACTTGAAAAATAAAAACATTAAAAAGTATGTGGATTCTGTAGTCAAGTCAAGCCATGTTAACATCAAGAGAAAAATGTCAGCATCTATGTTATAATTTAATGATGAAAGTATTTGCATATTTACATATAGATCATTGTTCATTAGCTCCAGCTTTGTAAAAAGAAGGAACTAGGTGATCTCTTGAAATTCTTCCTGGGCTTCTGAGTCCATTATTAACTTACTAGTTGATAGCAATGTCTGTGAAAGCCTACTGAATTATTGTCTTTTGCTATTTTTTTAAAAAAGGGAGCCATTACCAAATTTTAGGCTAAATGGGCAAGGGAGTGAGAAGATACCAGAACCTAGATAGAAGGCTACCTGGCAGTCATTGTGGCTTTTGGTGTATACAGATAGTCAATCTGGAATGAAAACAAGGAGAGAATTTGGGAACAAATATCACAATACCAGTCTCCTCTTCTCCTTCAATGTATTACCAGTGCCATTACTTTCCACAACCTCCCACTGCAACACTCACACACACCACAAACACCAGCAAGGAATCCATTGATGTTGTTCTTGAGCAGAGTAGGATGGATGGGAGTAGGAAGTGGATGTGGAGTGGCAAATGGAACATATGTAATGCATGTGGTAGACTAGGCATCATTTTGGAGTATTTAAGCATAACTAGAGAAGATGAGGATATTCAGAGGCTTATAGTATATATACTAAATAGGCATAAAAAAGAGCCTTATAGGGACTTATTCTGACATCAATGACCATATTCAATTAAAGTCAATATGTCCCAGGTTCAGAGGAGAGGGACAGGTCTTTACAAACATAAAGTCATAACAAATAGTAGTGGAGGCTGATAAATACTAATATTGTACTAAAATCTGCATAAGCCTAATGATCTCAATAGATGGGAATCACTCTGCCTGAATCCTTCATGCACACCATGTCTCTGGTCCGGTGCAACACTTTCCCTAGTTCCAACCAGGTAAGGTGTTGAATGGAACAATGGATGAGCATTAATATTTATTGAGTATCTTCTGTGAGTTTGGTACATTGTGTATATTATCTCACAAAGTGCTCATAGAAACCCAAAGAAAGTTATTTTTATCCTCTTTTTCTACTGAGAAAGGGATGGAAGCTCAGTGACCTTCAATGATCTATTTACAAGTTCATTCAGTCAAAGATGATTTTCTGAGTGTCTACTCAGTACATGGTAGGTATTACATGAAGTACTCAGATATAAAGCTAAATAAGGCACAATCTGTGTTTCTGTCCTCTCTTAAGCAGAAACACTGTAACAGGCCATTCCTATAAAACATAAACATTAGGAGACATTGAAAGCCTTCTTCTTTTCATCTGAGCTCATGCTATCAACATATGGAGCATCAGCTTCCTGCTCCTGTGTAAGGGTAAGGCTCTCCACCACTGGCAACAGAAGGGTTTTTCATGTATTTCTTTTTTAACCAGGAGAGCTCTACATAGCTGAGTAAGAATGCAATGTGACAGTAACACATTTGACAGAGGATGAATTGTGCTTCTTTTTGTTTATTTACTTCCTCTCTCTAGTGAAAGGAAAGGAAAGTAAGGTACAATGATATTCCATAAATTATCTCACTAGAGTCTAATCTTAAGGAATGCTTTGAATAAAGAGAAACAGATATTATGATTCAGACCTTTTCCATTCCATAGATGTGAATATTTCTAATGGATCATACACTATGCACCCTCTTAACACACACACACACACACACACACACACCACACACACACACACACACACTCTTTTCAGCCCATTGTAATAAGCAGCTACTTTGTTGTTAATCCTCATCTGAGGATATTTTTCCCTTTGATTTTTAGAGAGAGTAGAAGGGAGTGGGTGAGACTGAGGGAGAAACATATGAAAGAAACACACTGATTGGTTGCCTCCTTCATGTGCTTTTGTAACTGGAATCAAACCTGGGACCCTGCAGTTGCCAGGCCAAAGCTCTATTCACTGAGCCAAACTAGCTAAGGCAGGCAGCTACTATTTTAAACTATATAGTTGATTTCAGAGAGGAAGAGAGATGGAGAGAGATAAAAACATTAATGATGAGAAAGAATCATTGACTGGCTATCTCTTACATTCCCCACATTGGGACTCAAGTTCACAACCCGGGCTTGTGCCCTGACTAGGAATCGAACCATGACCTCCTGGTTTATAAGTCAAGGCTCAACCACTGTGCTACCCCAGCCAGGCTCCACTTTTAATGGGTCAAAGTAGCCCTTGCAATGCATTTAGACTAATGCAGAAGAGTAGATCAATTGATCACTTCTAGGACTTTAAAGTTGTCACTGTGTGCTCAAAAGGGTAGGATCTCTGGCTCTTAGTACATATCAAAGAAATTATTGAGCCAAGACCGGTTTGGCTCAGTGGATAGAGCATCGGCCTGCGGACTAAAAGGTCCCAGGTTCGATTCCGGTCAAGGGCATGTACCTTGCTTGAGGGCACATCTCCAGTATGGGGCGTGCAGGAGGCGGCTGATCGATGTCTCTCTCATCGATGTTTCTGACTTTCTATCTCTCTCCTTTCCTCTCTGTAAAAAAAATCAATAAAAAACATATTTAAAAAAAAAGAAATTATTGATACGTTTTACTGTATCCCTTTCCTATAGGCTCCTAATCACCTATTTCAATGCTTTGTAGCCTAAATGTGGGTAATGTAAAGATCTGACATCTTCTAAAGGTTTTTCTACTTCAGGTTAATAATTGATCTGACTTCAGCATCTCATAACGATGTCTTTCCCCTCAGTGTCCTTGCTATGGTCACCCTCCATAACTAAATGAAGGACAAACTATTCTATTTAATAAAGAGGGAATGTGAAAATTGAGTATAACACCATCACAAAGATGGTGGTTTCTATAACCCCAAGAAGGTGGCACTCAGTCCCCTCAGCCTCGTCGAAGTTCCCCAGTCCTTTCAGCCCTGTGGGGGTGGGGAGACAGGTGCATGGTGTGGCCAGACCCACTCTCAAGCCCCTAGCTGTTCAGGGCCAGCCCAAGGCACAGGCAAGCCTTGGATGGCAGTTGCCCAGCCACACTGGGCTGCCTGAGGCTCAGGTAACCAAGGCTAGCTGAGACTTGTGCAGAGGTGTGATGGGGGCATTGCCTTTCCCTGATTGCCAGGTCACCTCCCACCCCTGAGGGCTCCCAGACTATGAGAGGGAGCAGGCTGGGCTGAGGGAAGCCCCCTCCAGTGCATGAATTTTCATGCACCAGGCCTCTAGTATCTCAGAAGCTCTCAGTAAGTCTTTGGAAAGCAAAATTGCTACTTAGTTAAGGCTAAAAGTCAACACACAAAAAGAATAGCATGGCCTGAATGTATCTCATAGCTTTGACTAGGCTAAAACTAGACTCAGTCAAAGACTTCCACAGCCTTGATAATCTGCTAAGAAATCCCATTTTAAAATTCTTACCAGATGAAGACTGAAAGGACAATTTATTGTTGATCTTAGGGTTAACCATATGGCAGGGAATTATTGGCACACTGAAGTTCTAATATGAGTCGTACTTAACATCAAGTCCTATGAACAGGAGTTAGGTTTGTGTCTGTAATAATGCCGTAACTGATATGTCAAGGTCAAAAGGTAGAAGATTCACATGGTGTCAGTCAACTGGCAGAATTCTGAGGAGACTGAGGACAGACTCAGCATGAGCCTACAGTTCCAAGAGGCTCATGGGCCTGTCTACCTATAGTGTATTTCAGAATTAAAGATGAATTTATATCTCTAATATCTCTAATTCTTTTGCTTTCTCTGTCTCTTTAGTATCTTCTAATGGTAGTCTTAGCGGGGTAAATGAAATTGAATTACATGCATATGTAAAGATACAAATGAGAGTCAGAGATATTTATGGGCCTTTTTGCCTCTGTCTCAGATCTACAAATGGGAAAAGATGGGAATGTAAGCAAACTGGCTAGAATCCTCTTGTTTCCAACATGGCTTAAGTCAAGTTAGTACCTGATGAATCATCTCATTGTTATAACTCCCATCTTTTCAATCTTTCTAGACTTGTTGAATCTCACTTGAAACATACCATGAAGATATGACTCAAATGCTAAAAGTTACAATCCCATCACTACCCTTTGAGGAAAGAGATTACAATAAATAAATATTACAGCAAGGCCCCTTCAACTATTTTACTCTCATGGAGGATCTCATCCTAAAAAGTGTTATAGGTAAGCTTCCCTTCCTGTTATATAATATATAAAACATATATAACATGAATGTACAAAGCAATGAACATATATATGTGCTAGGCACAGATGTATGTGTATTTGAAATCTATCACAAACCCATATAGCGCATATGTGCACACATCATTTGTTATGCAAACACATAATATGTGTATAATGGATATTACATGTAATATGTAACATACGTATATGCATGCATTATGTTAATGGATGCACATATATCCATATATGGAGCACATTGATGTGAATAGATAAGCACATAACATAAATAATATTATACCACCCATATAATATATATACCTAAATAATATATATACCTATATAGCACATATCTATTACATGTGACATATGTATCTATTCTAAATGTTTTATACATGACATTCATATATATAAATATATAATCCATAAAACATAAAATATATATATGCAACACATACCATAACAATTTATAATATATTTATGTAATATATGCATAGTATGCTATAAATATACCCCTCTATTCTAAATTAAACATTCATAAATATAAAAATGATTTCATTATAATTTAAATATTAATAATATGTTCTTTTATAAAGGAGAAATAGCAAGAAAACATTTAATAATAAAGTAATACATATTTGAATTTGGAAAATCTTAGGCATGACTATACTGGAAGTCATAATGATGAATTAGATTTTTTTGCATGCTTAAAATGACTACTCCTGGATTAAGAGCTATAAAAAGATCAGAAGCCATTTCAGTCAAACTCTACAGGAAAATGAAAGAACAGAGGTGGAAGCAAACTAAAAACTAGCACCAAGCTACATAATAATAGACTAGATTTATTAGCATATTATGAGAGGAAGAGGAAAATAACCCTAACTTACGTAGGAATAACATGCCTAGCACATGTTCAGATCTTTGCCTATGCGAACATCCAGTACAAGACACAAAGTTCTGAGAGAGGTAGGATTTTTCATTGGGTCTGGCTCTTCACACATTGCAGGACATTGGTATGCCTGGACCTCATCCAATATATTCCAATAACACATCCAGTTACTGGGGCAACTAAAATTACCCCTGAAATGTTTCAAAGCACACTCAGGGGCTAGAGTTCTCTTATGGAGAGCCATACTACAAGGCATGGACTCAATGGTGCTTTTATGCAGATCTTCACTCTCCAGTATTAACCTGAATTAGCAATATTGTGCTATGTAAAACTTTTTCCTTTGAGATTCAGATTTTTCCTCTCTCTACATTTAAAGCAATTTTATAGGTTTCCATATGTCCATGTTTCTTTAGCTTTTGTGGATAGGTCTAAATATTTGGTACATTTGGTGCAATCAGGGCAGTCTAAAACTCTATGGGCAGTGTAACATGTTAGCTTTACCATAGCAAAACAGCTTGAAGAATGAGGGCATGGCCACAGTGGTGGATAGAGGCTGTCTTTCAGAGAAAGCAGCCTCAATAATTAATGTACTTACAGTCCTCAGACTCATTGCTAATGAGATTTACTATGGCATGGTGAACATTTGTACTTAGGGGATGATATTTAAAATATAGGAAGAGATAACTTTCAAGGGGAAAATTTCATCAGAGCATAATCCATAATCTCAAGGAAGAAGCAATCTTTTCATTTTACTTGGTGATTTAGGGTAAAAGTCATAGAATATGGTATATGAATCAAGGACCTTTTTTTAGAACTCATTTATTTTCTTCTGAGGTTATTGATCAGATGTTACCAAAGCCTCTAATAATGGGGCTTGTGGTGACCATCCTGACTTAGTGTATCCTTATGATAAATCTGGCTAAATGACAGGAAAAGTGAATAAAGAATGAAAAAAGATTTTGTGGTTGGCACTTCTGTGTCCAACCTGGATGACAAGTTACATTCAACTGCTTCACAGGCATAGAGAAGAAAGAAATATGATTTGCATTTTCTTCTGAATAAAATCTTAAGCATTCACAGAGTGGTACATCGACAGGAGAAAACTCAGGTCAGAACCATTGCATGTCATATCTGCTCCCGGATTATCTCATGTGACAATATAAGGGAAGATGTTGGTTCTCTATTTGACAATGATTCTTTAACATGTAAGATGTGCCAGGTAGTAGTACTCTTATAAATATGTTACTTATTCTAACTCATATAATCTTCACAATAATCTTCTGTGGTGCTTTCTATTATTATTTCTAAATTATAAATGATAAACAGAGGCACAGAGAGATTGAGTAACTTGCCCAATGTTTCACATTAATGAGCAAAGAGATTCATTTGAATCCAAGTAGTCTTGTTCCAGATTCTTCTCTTTTAATCAATATGCCCTGCTATTTCCTTCCCTCATTCTTTCCTCTCCTTGAAATGTAACAGCTGTGTTTTAAGAATTAAAGAGGAAAGTTTGGTATTGGCCAATCTGGTGCTGATGCCTAAATGTAAATATATAACTAATAATGGTAAAAAAATCTATCCTTGAAAGGATTGTAAACTTTTTCAATAGTCTTATTTAAAATAATAATAACAATATACCAGCTGATTGCTCGTCTACCTTGCAAAATGGCAAAGAAACTATTTAAATGCTGCCCAGGAAAATGAAGGCTTATTGGAGTGATATCTTTGTGCCAAAGGCTACAGAAAATATGTCCTTTTGGTCACCAGATCTGCTCTCCTGTTTGCATCGAACATCATACTACTTACTATTTTTTTTTTTTTTGTCTCCCAAAGGTATTAGAAACCATGAGCACAATTCCCTGCATCTATCTCACCTTTCTGTGCCTCCTGCTGTTCCCTGTGAACCAGCATTACTTGCAAGGAGATTTCACAAGAGATTTTCCAACTGGCTGGGCAAGTTGGACACACTGGGCTTTTCCTCACTCGGCTCAGCTCCTCCCTTCCCTCTTTCACCTCCCACTTTCCTCCTGATGGAACACGCCACACCCCATATCTTTTTGATTGTGTGTGCTTGTCCCTTTCGTGATTGCTAAAGATTTTGAATGGGCCTCTTGTGTGGAAGTGGAGACAATGGTCTTCATTGGATGGGATTATTTACAATAGGAAAAATAGCTTTAAAAAGAGAAAGCAGGAGAGACAGTTATAGCAAGAGGCCAGACTGTGAAGCCATCCTTTCATTAGGAGTCTGGCACACTCCCACCTTTTCCTGGCCATCTGCCAAGCTCTCCGTCACTCGAGAGTGGCCCTTGAGTTCTTTTACAGTTTCTGAATGATGCTGCAGCATCCAGGCTCTGTAGTGTGACTCATTTCCGCAGTGAGAATGCTCTGGTACATTAACAGCTCTGTCTTCTTTGATCAAGTGACACCAGGGCATCCGTTCCCATGGCCAACACTTTCAGATGATTAGTCTTTTCCTGGGCACACCCGCCTGGAGAACAGAACACTGGCTATAGAGGAGGAGCTGAGCTTGGTTCCAGAGGCGGAGTGTGTGCAAGTGAGGAGGAAGGGCTAGCTTAGGTCCCGAGCCTGCCCTAGCTCAGGCAAGGCTCTGGTGATAATGTGAAAGCCTTAGGCCAATGGATTAGGGAAATGTGCCTCTTCTCTAGCCCTCGAGCTCCACAATCTGCACAAAAGTAGGACTATAAGGGGCAGCTTAGGTAGCCATGGCATTGAACTTCAGCTGCTGATAGTCATGGGGTAGCATGCTGGCAGCAGGCAAGGCATCACTGCAAGACTGCATTGGGAATTCATGCCTTGGGTTTACCCTGTGTTAGCTGTGCAAATCTGTTATCTTGGGCAGGATACTTAAATGTTCCATGTCTTAGTTTTCTTATCTGTGAAATGGTTATGCAATAAGAGCATCTAATCAGAGTCATTTTGAGAAAATTCACAGAAGCTTGTAAACAGTGCCCAGGGCAAAGAAAGCTCTCACTAAATGTTGGCTATTGCTATTTCTGTATCGCAGAGGGCTAATTTAACCTAGACCTTCACAAACACAGGAAGTAGCTAGCATGGCCTCTAGGATTGCTAGACTCAAACTTCTGTACATTTTTCTTTAATCCCAAAGATTCTCCCCATTTCTGTGTAAAAAAGATACGATAATAATAGCTGACCTTTATTGTGCATTTATTGTACTTCAGGCCCTATGTTAAGTACTTTGTGTATGTGATGTCTAAATCATCCCAAGATATTTCTAAAAGAGATCCTTCTTTTAGTCCTGTTTTTAGATACAGAGCCTGATGTTCACAGAAGCTAAACAACATGTCCAAGGTCTAAAACCCAGCAAAGCATTCAAGTGGCATTTGGGAAAACCCCTTATCCCAGAACCCCACACTTCTCCCCACTACTAAAATCTGCTTATATCTGCAGATGGTCATTGCCTAATCTTTTTCTCCTCTCTCTTTTCATGTCTTAAAAATATGTATCTTTTATGTCCCTGGTAATTTCTTTGTAGAAGCAGAGATCATGATGTTATGGATACCTAAAAGATTGAACAAATAGATTGGCACAACTATTCTATTTACAAGTGAAATGGAAGTGGTAAACATAAATAAAACTTTCCTGTCCACAATGGTATAAGTTAAATAAGGCATAATGGATTGCCCCTCCTAAGGGGCTGGTTAGTAGAGGCTAAAGAGTCAGTCACACCCTCTCAAAGGCCAGCTTGAAGATGGGTGGCCTGGAGGTCCTCCTGGTGTTCTTAAAATCAAAGCATTATTGGCACCAACCAGTTTTGTTCTGTATGCTGGCTCCTGTTTGAAGTAATACACTATTATTTTATTATAATTTTTAGTGTAGATGACTTTGCTAATAGGCTAATCTTTTTCTCATTCCTTTTCTGAAACATTGTTTCATTTGTCTCTTCCTTATTTTATTTATCCAATTTTTTTCAAATTGCACCATTTGTTACTTGGCCTCAGGGATCACTGGCTATTAAAACTACACTAATAATTTTAATTTACTTAAAATGATGTAAGAACAGCACAGGGCCTGCCAGTAGGCACTAGAGCAGGAAGGAAGCATTAAACAGAGCAAGAAGTCTAGTTCTGCATTCAAAATTCAGCAGGGTATCATTGAGAAAGAGATGTTCTCCCCAGAAGCTATGTGGACCCCATTAGAATGAAGCCACGCTTCTACTTCAGCACACATTCTAGTAGAAATTTTAAGTTTCCAGAACAAACCATTGGGGGCAGCATCTGCCATGAGGTGTAATTATTTATTGTATGAAAATTTTTTTGTCATTGAAGAGACCTTCAGCATATTTAATAAGGAATAAAAGAACTATTTGTACATGACTATTCAAGCATGCATCTTTTTTTATAGCATAAGGTGCATCTACACTTGTTCATACTACTGACCAACCCTATTCTAACATCAGCTCTAACAAATACAAGAAAGAAAAAGTAGCTTATACACAGGCCCTGGAGAAGCACTGGAAAAGACAATTACCTTTCAAATGCTATTCAATGGTGTCCTAGCCTCAGTTTTCTCTTCTAAAATCATGAGAACACTAATTCTTGCTCCAGGTGGCTATCCATGATATGGTTATGAGAAATTACAAGACAATGTTCTTGGGAAAGTCCCATAATATAGTTTAGTGTCAGCAACAAGAAACTGGAGTCTAGTGAATGATCACAACACACAGGTAATCCCAGCCATGGGGTGATGGCAGCCCCTTGCTCTGCCTTAAGATCAGGCTAGAGAGAAATATTGCCATGCAACATATTGGAAATCTTAAAGAGTTTTAAGCCCAACTCTCTTATTTTACAGTATCAAAACTCAAGATTTAAAGAAAAAAGGTTTATTGCTAGGCAGAGGCAATACTGGAACTCAGTCATACTTTTTGTGTGGCTTCCTCTGCATCATCATTCTCTTTGTTTAGAAGTTATATGAAGCTCTCACTCCCCAGCACTTTTCCCTGACTCCATATCAGCCAGAACTTACTATCTGACTTACTTTGGAATGAGTCATACATTGATACACAGTGTACTTGAATTATTTTATTCAAAAGTCTAGCTCTGTTGCATGTTAGGCTCTAAATAACAGGCAACTAATCAAAGGTATCATGTGCTTCCTAGTAGATACTTGGTATCATAGAAATGCAATCCCTTAAGATTTAGACTTTAGCCTTAACTTTGCTGCCATTTTTTTCATCTTAGCCATGGTGGAACAGACCCTCATTCTTTTTCCTAATATCCTATAGTACTTAGAGCTCACCTCAATTGGATCAGACATTATGTCCATCAGGACAGCAACTGAAAGTTATCATTGATTATATTTCTAGTATTCAGCATAGTGGCTGAGTGCCTAACAGGTGCTAAATGGAAAAAGAGAAAAACAATGATTGGACAGACTCATGAGATCTATGGCCGTTGGTCTGGGATTGAGGTGGAGATATGTCTTGGTAAGTTCATGGTAAATCGGACAGTGGTCTGGATCAGACAAAATTACAGGTGAGGCTGAGCTGAGACTGGGGGATTGATCAAACATGGCAAAATGCTTAGATGGACTGGGAAAGCACAATCAGGCATGATCAAGTACAGACATTGAGAAAAGTCTTTTATTGGTACTGGAGGACATGAACAAGAGAGTTCACCTATTCTAGCTACTTCTAACTTGTGTGAAATTTTCTATTAGAAAACATTTTTAAAAAGAGTTTTTTTTTTGTTCTTTTTCTGAGTAACTAGATTTACAAAAAGCAGTTAGATCTAGATGAACAAAATATGCTAAATTAGATAGAGGGTGTGTCTGTGCTGTGGCAGCACCAGAGAAAGCTCCACATAGCTCTAGAAACTGGTCATGGAGACATGCTGGTACTTAAATGGGTTGCTGAGGTTTCCTTTGTTGACTCATGCCAGTGAAGTCTTTGCTGGTGTTGGGAGGCTCAGACTTGTCTTGTTAGGGACACTACTGCTCCTCTGGCCCAATACTTTTGTTTTACCCTCTGTCTTAACCAAATATGACTAAGAATCTTTGGACATATGAGGGCTCAAGGTCAGAAGCTTGGTTTCTCCTGAGTTGGATAAAGAATTTTGTTTCTTCCTATAGTATCTTATTCACTAGACTCTTCCCCACTAGGGCCCTACTTAGGGTCTTGAGAATTGAGCTTGATAACAACTGGCTGCTGCTACATCATTAGACAGGCAACTTTGCCTCTGTGGTCTACATCTTATAATTTTATTTTTAAATTTACCTTTATTGTTGAAAGTATTACAGATGCCAGCCCCCCCTCAATGAACTCCTCCACCTCACAATCCCTATAGTCCCTACTGCATTATTGTCTGTGTTATGGGTTATGCTTATGCATATATGAATATAAGTTCTTTGATTAATCTTTCCCCAGCCCCTCCCCCCACCTTCCCTCTGAGATTCTTCAGTCTGTTCCATGTTTCATGTCTCTGGATCTCTTTTGTCCTATTTTGTTCATTAGATTCCACCTATCCATTTCATCATTTCAGAAATAAAGTATCTGAAACTAATCTGAAATTCCAACGGTATGTCTATCTTTACAGAGCTAGTCAATCTTTTCAGTATAACTTCAGTCCTGAGTTGATTATACATCAGTTTCCTTCATCCAAAGTTGAACATGTATCATACAGTCTCTCAAAATTATTTATCCATTAATATGTTAAGTGAGTATGGAATAACACTACTGTGCGTAGTATCGTTTCATTTCTTTGATACCCAAAAAGCTGGATTAGACAAACATCTTGTCTTTTGGGAGCTTTCAGTCTAATAGGAGAAATATGGGGGAGTAATGTGAATATTTAAAATATGAGGCAGGATGTGATTAATTTAAAAATGAGGCACAGATGTAATGTTTAAGTAAAAAGAAATATTCCTTATGGATGTCAAAGTATGGGGGGGAAATAGACATGAAAAATCTATTAGAAGCTCTTTTTATCTGGCTAAGCTAAGAACTGGCTTTCACAAATGACACCAAGAGTCTACCATTAGTCAAAGAGAAGTAGTTCCAAGCCTAGGTATAGTGTACTGTTCCCATAAACTCAAAGGGACAAAGCTGTGTGAATGACCTATTGTATAAGGTTACTTGCTACAGCTTGAATTTTATGGGAGTTGGCATTAGATTACAGAGTAAGCCATGCAGCTGAGAAGCAGGGAAATGTAGCACATTTGTCTTGGCCTCTAATAAGCATGCCCTGAGAGAAGTGGTAGGCATTTGGAGGGGAGAGTGGGTATTTGTGTTCTTTCTGAAAGTGAAAGGGCTAGTGCCAAATTCAGTCTGATACTTCTGTAGTACATATGGCAACAGATAACTGTGGTATTTAAGAGACTTAATACTATCCCATCCTTTCAATAAAGACACATATATACAGAGAAATCTGTCTATTTCTTAACCAGCCACTTCTACTTTATAGGAAATTTTAAACCAGAAAGCAAAATACTTGATTATCCAATCCACTATAGCCATAATTCAAGTATTTATTAGTTTTATCTTTCCATTAATTTATTTCATCTATCATCTCCAACCTCCAACTGGTCCAAATCTTTTAGACTTCACAGAAAAACTTGTTCTACAATTACGGATCAATCTACATCGTAAAATATCTGATAATCCTTGCAAGCATTGCAGCCGGGGCCAGAGCTAAATCTGTTATTTTGTTGCTTTTCCCACCTGGAAAGCTTCAATTACAGGGGTGTTTCAAAGGGACCTTATAATAGGGTTATTAACAAGGTGATGAATTGCTCTGCTGAACTGCAGGTTCCTTAGATGCAATTTCAAATTGCTTTCTGTGTGCAATGAGCAAAGTAAGACTTAACCAGCTTGTTAGCAGACTGTGTCTCTTTTCATTTTCTTTTTTAAAAAGTGGAAAAGGACCATGTTATTGATTTTTTAAAAAGTATATAAAATTAAAATGTATTATATATACACTTGATTTCTCAAAATGTAGTATTTTTTTCTTTTACAGTTGAAAAGTTTCTTGGCAATAAGCTCAATTACTGGAGATGGGTATGATGTCCAATTTCTATATTCCTATAAAAGACGTCCCAAAACACACACCCAAGGTATAATTTTATAAATGTAGCTGTATCTAAATAGATATGGAAAATAATTTACAATTATAAAAATACATGGGTGAAAGTCTCTTTTGTCAGATGTAGCACAGAATATTATAGAGTGCACCTGGTGCCAACTTCCTGCACCTGCATCCTACAGACTGATCAAGAAAAATGCAAATAAGCAAGAGGAGAAGTGATGGGTGTGTTGGTAAAGGAGTACAAAAAAAAAAAAAAAAAAAGCCTGATTTCATGCTTGTCCTCTCAATAACTTTAGTTTCAATTTCTTTTCTTAACATATGAGACAATGGTGACATTTCTAGAAAAGCACATATAATTGAGCCTGAACTAATAAAATTAGTGTGCATAAAAGGAAGAGGCCAGTAAGTGTTCTTTTCTTAGCCTTTTGACATTATCTACCACTATCCTAATTCTCTACAATTTTCTTCATTTCCATTTTTTTGTAATTTAATTTTATCCAACTCACTAAGTACTTACTGAGTGTGTACTATGTGCTTAGACTTGATAATAGAATTAATAGTCATATAAAAAAATAACTCCCATGACATCACAGAACTTATAGCTGGATGAGGAGACAGCACTTACTATTCCGTACAGTAGTTAATAACACAAGAATAATTTAGTATTATGCTAAGTGAAATAAGTCAGTTAGAGAAAAACAAGTGTCAGGCAATCTCACTCATATGTGGAACCTAATAAATAAAATAAACTGATTAACAAAATAGATCCGGAGACATAGAAGTATCGAACAGACTGGTGAATCTCAGCGAGAAGGCAGGGGTTGGTAGGTGGGTGGGAAGAGATCAGCCAAAAGACTTGTATGCATATTCAAATAATCCTTGGACACAAACAATATGGTGGTGGAGGCCTGGGTTGGAGGGCAGAGGCTAGCTACAAGGGGTCAATGGGAGAAAAAATGGGATATATGTAATATTCTCAATGATAAAGATTAAAAAATGATTTAGAAAGGGTTGGCAAAGGGGTTGGTAGGGTCTGAGTAAGTCTTTCCAAATGAGCAGATACATAAATTAATTTTCAGAGATGAAAGGTACTTAACTGGAGCAATAAAGAAGGCCACAGCATTCCATAAAACAATAAAGTAGGAAGAGGATATAGGTGTCTAAGGGAAGTTTAGTCCATTGAAATTGCCATGTAAATTTTAAGGCAACAGATGTCAAATGATGAACAGAGATTGGATTATGGAATCAAAAAAAAAAAAAAAGAAGATGATGAATAGAAAAATTCTTGTAAAATAGTGAGTGCTATCTTTTCTGTCTTTTTTTCTGTAATTCCTGCATCCTTAGTTTCCTAAAACCATCTTGAGTCTTATCCTGAATGAACAAGTCAATGAGTTATAGATAAGCATGGCTATGAATGTAGTACTTTCTATATCCATAAACATGGATAAAGGCAGGATTATGTAGAACAGAACAAAAATAAGACAAACCCCCGACTGTAAATAACATTAAGATCTTTTTAGAGCGGAAATACTGTAGAACCTTCATGTACATTAGTTCTTAGAGGTAAACGGCTAAAACCAATCTCAAATTATGGAAAACATTTTTACTTGAGCTGCAATGACTTAGTTTGAGCAAATAATTAGCGCCAGTAGTCTGTTGGCAGCAACTAATATGGAAGTCAGTCTTAATAAATTATTTTCTATGATCTTTCTAATTTTATACAAAATAACTCTTCATTGTCTAAGATTTTTTAAAAGTCTCTAAATAGCTGTCAATTAACCTTCTATTTCCTGTTATAAAATGTGAACATAATGAGTCTTGAGTCAACCATGGACTCAAGGGGAAAAATCACTTTGGTCATATGACCTCGTTTACATGGGGCATAAATGTAGCCTTTATATATTACTAATCATAACCACAATGGGACTAATCATATTCTAATACCAAGTTAAATTGAGAAATTAGAAGAGTTCTTTTTATTTTAAGTCTTTGGAAATCTGGATGGAACCCAGAAATTACCCAGAGGAAGTCTTTCGTGGGCTTGGTTTTGGCAGAATTGAGTCTTCGGAAGGGGCCTTCTATGCTTGGTAGCACTCTGGTGTTGTTTCATATGTTGTTCTTGGAAAATATTGAAGTTTCTTTTGAATTACTTTCTCTGCTGATGAAAAACAGCTAAAATTAATGAGTGCTGTAAATTTAAGCAGCATCACACCATTAGTCAAAAATATCTCAATAGTAAAGAAGCATATTGCCATTAACATTTAAAATGATCAAAAAGCCGCTCAAGCTATATTGTTTTACTGGACAAATTTATCAATTTGAGGTTGGCTTCTATCATTGTATTCTGTCGATCCACTTTGCTTAGCTGCAAGATATACCAACATATTTTGTTTTGAGTAATTTACTTTTTACAAAGTGATCTATTTTGGAATGAGGTGGCCATAGGGAGAAGTGAGAAAATAGAGTTAACCTAATTACAATATAATGATTTTTTTTTCTTTTTAGTAATGTAGGATGTCTTGAAATGACTTTCAGTGAAGAAAATAAGTTTTTTTTCTTTATCAGAACCAAGTAAATGAGGATGCTAATTGATTTTAGATGAAATTATTTTGGTTAATTCTCATTTTTTTATGTTAGAATTTATAATATTTGTATTCATAAATAAATGGTGTAAGTTTGACATCTATTTAGACTATTTTGGTCAGACCATCTACATTTTATGAAGAAGCTGGGTGCTTGGATCCCTTGTAGGAAATGCAGGGGCTAGTGTTACCTTGAGGCTTTGACTCATTTGGATTGCACTGCCTGCTTTCACACCTTAGGGAGGAATATCTCTATGCCTCTGTCAGCATCTGTTCTGAATGCTGTATAACTTCCTCTGTGAAACCTTCTCTGATATGTTGAGGTTTCTATTACTGATCTAACACTATGTTCATCTGATATTATTCAAAAATCTTTTCCTAATATCATCTCCTTTCTCTAACCAAGAAAAGAAGAAGAAAAAATAACTATGGCTTTCCTAGCGTGGAGATCAGATCTTATTCTTCATTATACTTCTTTGTTTCGAGCTACCTGGAATGTGTAGACGATGATACTGGCTGGTGGAAAACCAAAGGATCATTCCTAAATGGATCCCAGGGCTCTCCATCAAACATTATGATTAACATATAAAATTTTTGAAATTTCTTATCTTTAAAACCAATGATTTGGTTCCCTTATCTGTAGTGGTTGACTTTGGCCCACAAAATTGAGAGGTTTGAGTGCCCTATGAGAAGTATGAAAGTTTTATAAAAAGATAAGAATCATTCCTCCTAAAGTTAAGGGAACATAATAGCCTCAAACAGATACAGTAATTTTAGTTCTTTGATTACAGATGCATGTAAGCCATGCACAAAATTTAAAATAAGTAATGGTGCCATAAGTTCATCTTTAGTATATTGCAGGTTGGCTGAAATTTTGTTAAAATGCAGATTCTGATTCATCAGACTTGAATGGAGTGCAGGCAGCTGCATTTTAAACAGGTGTTCCAGATCATTACGATATCGGTGCCTCCAGGTTGTACTTTGAAGAGACACTGCTATAAATGTGAAGTCCACTTTTTTAGAAACCAGTTTTAATGTAGATTCCTATGTATGTTTGTGTGTTTTTTTTTTTTCTCTTAGAATATAACATCATCCAGACAAATGCTTGGTCCTTTACTCTTTTTAAATCTATTGCATAGAATTCAGTGCTCTGCCCTCATGGTACCACCATAGCAGACATAAACAGAAGCTCATTTCTGCTCTCAGTTTATATGAGGCTAGGAAAAAGATAGAATCTGAAGTGGCTAATATGATACAGAAGTCATCACTTAGGTGTTGTGTGAATATTTCTGGTTTTCAATATCTGTACAAACTGATAGGGCACATAAAGCAAGTTCTTGGAAGTCAATACATATTTGTGCTCATCATCATCAAATGCCTCTGCCTTAGTCAACTTGGGGCTATTAATCCAACATCGATTCACTGGCATGCAGTTTTTCCATGTCTTGCTTAAAGGCCATCATCAGTGGCTCCTCTTGCCTCCTGGAATGAATCTAAACACTGATTCTGACTTATGGGCTCTTCATGAGATGGCTCTTGCCTTCCTTTCCTGCCTTGTCTATATCACTTGCCTTAAGTACATGATTCTCCACCTGATGGAACTTCTTGGAGTTTTCCATGTACATGTCATCTCCTGCCTAGAAGGCCCTCACAACTTTGATTGATTAATGCCCATTCAGTCTTCAGTGCTCAACTCAGTTATCACCTCCAGTTAGGAAGCTTACAGTGACTAAGCCAACTAGGCTGACATGTTTAATTTCCCTATTATCCTATGTTCATCAGACTGTCATAAAAAGCTAACATTGGCTCATCTCAAGTTTATTAACTCACTTAATTGTTTTAATATTTAATCATTTAACAACCCTGTGAGGCGGTCTCCCATTTTATGGTCGAGAGAACTATAAATGGGTGAAAGAGGCACTGAGAGGTGAGGTGACTTGCCCAAATTCACACAACTAGTAACTATGAGTTAGGATTCAAACCGATAAATCCTACCTCTAGCTCCATGCTCTTAACATTTACTCCATAGCTAAAAGGTCTTCTGAGCCTTCTGCATTAAATTAGGAATTCCCTGCACACAATAATCATGTCTTAGTTTTCCCTGAATTCCACTTTCCTGGCAAACTGCCTATTCCACAATAGATGTTCAATTAACATATGATTGGATAAGTGCTTTAATTAGATCACATATCTTTGACCATAACAAGAGTTCAGAAGCCACAAAAAAAAGACCTAACTGAATTGTCCAAACAGCCTATTAAAATCATCAGTTACAGCCTGTAAGGGCTATATAGAGACCTTATATTTCTACATTAAGATAGAAATTAGTAAAATGCAATAATTTGTTTGCAGTTGACTTCTAGAGACAGAAATGTAACTTAGGGATGATTTGTTCTTTCAGTGTCCTACAGCTATTTCTAGGTTTCTTTGTAGCTAAGGACATTAGTTTCATCTCATGTGATATGGGGCAGTGATGGGCCCAGTGATCAAAGTGCCAATAGTGCTTTGTGCTCAGAGGCCTCTAACTATCTCTCTTTTCTGTCAATGTTCCCAGATAGTACAGATCAGCTCAACTGTGTAACAATTGGATCGCTGAGCTCTCAGCATGTACTTAGTCTTGAAAGTATCTTCTTAGTTGTTCCAGTAACTGACCAATTTCAACCTTACCCAAGCATGGACTCTATGCTTTTGCATCAGATAGACCTGGATTTAAATTGCAGCTTTAGTATTTACCTTAAATTACTTTGGGCAGTATACTTGCTTGGCTTCTCTAAGCCATAGTTTCCTCATCTTTAAAATGGAGTTAATAAAAGTATCTACCTAATAGGGCTATTACAAGGATTAAATGTCAAAATATGTAGCAAGCATTACTATACAAGGTCATGTTTCTAATTAAGCTAGGTCCAGGAAACAAATTCAGGTCATCTGAACTCAGATCCCTAAGAACTCATAGCCTTTAGTCTCTCAATAACAAGCTCAACTTGCTCAGATATCTTCCTTCCTTAATTCTCCTATCTCTTCTATCTCTGTCCTTTCTCATTGAAATTTATGCAAATGTAGTCTATTGACTATGTATGTTCCCATTGATTTTTATTATGAACCTTTGTTTTCCATCCCACAATACAGAAAACTCTGCCTTTTGTCACCACCACACCACAGCAATTACTCTTTAGATGATAGTAATGACTAATGTGCAATATTCAAACTTTGCATTTTTTGCTCCTCTAAAAGTGCTCAGAGATTTGGGGTTAGCAGGGTGTTCTGCTCCATACATTTATTTAGAAACACAAGCAGATGGGGCCTTCTTTCATCACTTGGAACTTCCATTCAGAGTCAACTTTATTTGTTAGCCAAGAGAAGAGAACCTGGGGAGTGCCAGGAAAGAACTCTATGAACCAGGTCCAAAGTGCCATTCATCACCTCCACTCCACATTTCATTGTTAGAACATATGAACTAATTGTGAGTTCACATAGGAAAGGAGAATGTGGACTTTCCTGAGCAGCTGGAAACTTTTTGCCCCACCAATGGGAGGAAATCAAACTACTATTAATCTTAAATTCTCTAATATCAGATTAGTGTACCTTTCCAACCATTCCTTCAACCATGTCTGTACTTTGCCACCACACTCTTTCTATCAAATCAT
>PVJN01002078.1:0-124698 GCA_004026805.1 Lasiurus borealis
GTTTGGGGGGAGAGCGCGGGCCGGGCCGGGACCCACAGCTGTTTTGGGGGTGAGAGAGCGGCGCGGGCCGGGACCCACAGCTGTTTGGGGTGAGAGCGCGGCGCGGGCCGGGACCACAGCTGTTTTGGGGGTGAGAGCGCGGCGCGGGCCGGGACCACAGCGGTTTGGGGGAGAGAGCGCGGCGCGGGCCGGGGCCACAGCTGTTTTGGGGGTGAGAGCGCGGCGCGGGAAGGGGCCACAGCGGTTTGGGGGGAGAGCGCGGCGCGGGCCGGGACAACAAAGGGCCGCGCGGGCCGGGGAAGCGCGGGAGGAGGAGCGGGAACCGGGCGGAGGTCAGCTCCTCCGAAAGCCCGTGTTCCGAGGGCCGCGAGACCCCCTGCCCGGGTAGGGGTGGGGGGGTACACCGCTCCGGGCCCCTGGCTTCCAGGCCACCCCGGTCTGTGCTCGCCGGGCGGCGGAGGCGCGCGCTCAGGCAGCCAAGTTACTCCGGCACCTCCCTCCCCTCCGAGGCGCGCGTTCCTGGCGCGGCTGCCCCAGCCCCAGCGCGCCCCGCTGCCTGTCTTTGTGTCCCGAAGCCCGTGCTTTTGAGGTCCCGGGGAGGAAAGCGGGGGGTAGCGAGGCGAAGGGGGACCCCAGGCTGCGGTGGAGGGGAGCGGAGCGCCGGGGCTCAGGTTTCCAGCGGAAACTGGTTGCGCCTGCGGCCCGCACCCCGGGCTGCTGAGGTTCCCTGCGCTCCCTGCCCGGCGCATGAAGGGTGTTCCAGGCGCCTGTGGCGGTGGGTGCCCTTGTGGGGATCAGGACTCCCCGATGGCCACCTTCAGGGTCTCATCGCGGTGAGACTGGCAGTCAGCAGTAGTTCATAGTCTCCTGCCAGCTGGGTGCCAGTCTCACCACGATGAGACCCTGGAGGTGGCCATTGGGGTCCTTAAGCCTCCCCCTGCCTGCCCGGTGCTGCCACACACCCCTGGAGACTCACAACTGTGGCCATGCTCAGGTTGAAGGAGGTGAAACTGCATTTTGTTAAGTGTGAGTGTGTGTGTGTGTGTGTGTGTGTGTGTGGCCACAAGCCTGCAATCTGGGCAACTTAATATTTATTTCTCTCTCCTCACTCACTGGGGAGTTTTCCCGTTCGGTATCCCTGGAGCTGCCCTGTGTTGTTGGGTGCGGGTGTGGCGGCCTGCAGGCAGGAGCAGTACAGACCCTCCGCTGGCTGCCAGCCGTGTGCCAGGCGAAGAGCCCGCTGTGTCTTTAAGCCTCGGGCACCGATGGCAACGCTGTCTCACAGAGGAGCGCAGGGAGCTGGTAAGCAGCCTCCTCGGAGCTGATAAGTCAGCCTCCCGCCTCCCTGTCTCCGCAGCGGTGCCCTTTAATTTTGTTTTGTTTCCTTAATGCGCCTCATAATGTGTTTTACGAGCTTCCTTATGACTGCACGCCGGGCTGTTTTGTGAGTCCCGGGCAATGACGCACACAAGTGGATCCGAGGGCAGGTGAAATCATACGACTTTAAACCAAGCGCTGTTTTCTTAACCGTTGGAAATAGGCCAGAGATAGGTTTTGGGCCCTCGGAGATTTGCTTTTGTGACAAATGGGAGAGAAGCCACTCAGCCAGTGTGGCTCAGTGGTTGAGCATCGACCGATGAACCAGGAGGTCACAGTTCGATTCCCGGTCAGGGCACATGCCCCGGTCGCAGGCTCCATTCCCAGTGGGGGTGTCATGCAGGAGGCAGCCGATCAGTGATTCTCTCTCATTGTTGTTTCTATCTCTGTCTCCCTCTCCTTTCCTGTCTGATATCAATACAAATATATATATATATATATGTATTTTAAAAATGATAGAAGCCAGCTCTGGATAACCGTCTTGGGTGGCTCTGAGAAGTGACAGGAAGGGCCCCCGTTGGTATGTGGCCGCGGCTCTCACCACGATGAGACTGTGCAGGTGGCCGCTGGCACTGCAGAATGGGTAGCAACAGTCTGCCTCTTTGCTGCACCAGGTGCAAACCCAGGAGAAGCATCTGATTGGCTGAGCCTGCCTCACCGGGTGCAGTGCCCAGTTTGGGGGCCTCAGCTGGCCTCGCAGTGAGAGACTCGCAAAGGTGGGCTCAGAAGTTGGCAGCTCCCTCCACACCCGTCCCCGCCTCCTGACCCCCAGCTGGCAAACATCTCTACAGAGACCCTTCTAACAGGCATCCCAGCACACGTCCCAGCAGAAGAAAAACCGATGCTGGCTGCTCACCACGTTTGCTTTGATTTTGTTCTGTTTCCTTGTTAATCCTCCCCTGAGGAAGCTTTCCCATTGATTTGTAGGGAGAACGGAAGAGAGAGGGAAAGACAGAAACGTCGGGGTGAGAGAAACATATCGATTTGTTTGCCTCCTCCTGCATGAGTCCTGAGCAGGTCCCAGGCCGGGGAGGAGCCTGCAACCAAGGCATTTGCCCTTGACCAGAATCGAACTTGGGACCCTTTGGTCCACAGGCTGACGCTCTACCCACTGAGCAAACCCAGCTAGGGCCGCACTGGCTTGCTTATTTATTTATTTATGTATTTATTTATTTATATTTTATTGATTTTTTTTTTACAGAGAGGAAGGGAAAGGGATAGAGAGTCAGAAACATCGATGAGAGAGAAACATCCATCAGCTGCCTCCTGCACGCCCCCGACGGGGGATGTGCCTGCAATCAAGGTACATGCCCTTAACCGGAATCGAACCTGGGACCCTTTTGGTCCACAGGCCGACGCTCTGCGCACTGAGCAAAACCAGTTGGGGCCGTGCTTTTAAAAAAACCAGGGTTTGTGCTAGTGCCCAACTGTGGGCGCCCAGCTCCTAATCACGGGAGGCGTTTGCTCCACATTCCCATCCTTGGGTGCCTTCCCCAGTTTGCACTCTGTGCCTTTGGCGTGAAAACGAGGCATCTACATCCCGTTCATTGGCCAGCCTCGTGCCTAGGCGAGGAGATGGCACCCCAGAGAGCCGTGTCCACAGCCTGTTACGGCGAGGACCCCAGCGGGAAGGATGGCCCCCGGGAGGGCAGGCCAGCTCTCTCACTGGTAACGCCAGTCAGGACACCCACCGGGGCTGCCTGTGTTGCAGGAAGTAGCCACAAGCAACCCAGCCATCGGACTGCTCATAAGCAAGTGCTCGGCATGATTTCAAAATACAGTGGTACCTCGACATACGAGTGCCTGATCGCGTGGATCGGCCGGCTGCACACGACCCACCAGTTTACCTCGACTCGAGCATCTCATAGTTTCCCACGCCTCAAGGTTACGGAACGAATTAAACTAGTATCTCGAGGTACCACTGTAGGTAAAACGATCGTGCTGTGAGTCCACTGGATTTCAGCTCCTTATTGAGCACCTACTGTATGCCTGACGCCTCGGATGGGCACAGAGATAAGCAAGGTAGACGCCCCCCCTCAGCAGCCGGTCAGTTCCATGCATGGGAGCCGGGTGGTCAGGAGTTTTTGCCTTAGTTCTGTTGTCCTGAGGTTGCGTTTGGGATCGAGGCAGGAAGGAGCCAGGCAGCTGGCAGAAACAGGGCTGGCTTGCAAACCTGAGATGTTTTAAGAATGATTCACCAGCCAAAACCGGTTTGGCTCAGTGGATAGAGCGTTGGCCTGTGGACTGAAGGGTCCTGGGTTCGATCCTTGTCAAAGGGCATGTGCCTTGGTTGCGGGCACATCTCCAGTGGGGGGCGTGCAGGAGGCGGCTGATCGATGTCTCTGTCATCAATGTTTCTAACTTTCTGTCCCTCTCCCTTCCTCTCTGTAAAAAATCAATAATATATATATATATATATACATATATATATATGTGTGTGTGTGTGTGTGTATATATATATATATATATACATATATATATATACACATACATACATATGTGTGTGTGTGTGTGTGTGTATAAAGAAATCATTCACCAGGGGAGCTTGTGAAACGTGCAGATCAATGGCCCCACTTCTAGAAATCAGTTGTGACCGGCTGCGTTTTGAATACACAGCCTCTTTATGCGGATGCAGCTGTTGGGCCGCGGAGCGGGGTTTTCCGCGGGCAGTTCAGGGAGCTGCGTGTGGTTTCATCTGGGCACGGCCAATGAAAACGGGGGTGCAAACGTGTCCTTTGGGACTTGGCTTTTATCAGGCGTCTCGTGTTTCAGGCGCAGTGAGATTTTAATTTTTTTTTTTTTCAAACGTATTGTGAACTTTTTAAGAGAAATCTCCCCTTTGGAGCTAGGAGGGAAGACACCCACCGACACTCCTGCCTCTCAGCAGCGAGCAGCAGTCTCCTTTGTCTCATGGACAGAGCCTGCAAGTCTGCTTCCTCCTGGCTCCCCGCCTCCCACCCCACCCCCCAGGCCACCTGCCACTTCTCTCCTGCCGAGTCCCTCCCTGGCAGGGGCTGGGTGACATTACCGGGCAGCCAGGCTGTCTTAGCAGCTGAGCCCTTAATCCGCCCAGCTGCTCCGCTCCCTGCAGTTCTTTAGCAGAAAACAAGATGCGACTGTGTGTGTGTGTGTTGTGTGGTATGTGTCCATAGGTGTACATGTGTTGTGTGTTAGTGTGTGCTGTGTGTATGGGGTGTCATGTGTGGGGTCTGTGTATGTAGGGTGTCAATGTGTGGTGCACATGTACATGGTGTGTGTTAGTGTGTGTACGTGTGTGGTGTGTGTGATATATGTATGTGGTGTGTGTATGCTGGGTGTCCATATCTTACAGGGCAGGGCCAAAGTAGGTTTGCAGTTGTTTATATGGAAAATAATACAATAATCTTAACGTAATTAAAGGCTAATGTGCAAGTCAATAGAACGGCAGAACCACCGGTCGCTATGATGTGCACTGACCGCCAGGGGGAAGATGCTTAATGCAGGAGCTGCCCCCTGGTGGTCAGTGCGCTCTCACAGGGGAGCACTGCTCAGCCAGAAGCCGGCTCACGGCTGGTGAGTGCAGAGGCAGTGGTGGAAGCCAGAAGCTTCTCCCACCTCCACAGCAGCATTAAGGATGTCAGACTGACGGCTTACACCTAAACCATCAGTCGGACATCTCCCGAGGGCTCCTGGACTATGAGAGGGCACAGACTGGGCAGAGGAACTCCCCTCCCCCGACCCCCAAGTGCACAAATTTCTTGCACCCGGCCTCTAAGTAAGCGTTAAGACCAATCAGCCGGTAGCTATGACATGCACTGACCACCAGGGGGCAGATGCCCAGTGCACGCCCACAGCTAACCTGTGGCCAGCCAACCTCCTGTGGTCTCTCCCCCTGGCCAGGAGGGACCCCACCCATGCACAAATTCATGCACCAGGCCTCTAGTTACTAAATAATAGTACAAGAATAAACTCTGTTTTATGTATTCACAGCTGGAAACCTACTCTTGCCCACCCTGTATTTATGGGTATTGGTGTGTGCTGTGTGTACATGTAGTGTGTCAGTGTGTGGTTTATGTGTACATGGTACATGTGTGTGTGTGTACACAGCTTCCTGCCTGCTTAGAGCATCCCTTTCATGTCTGAATAACCACACACATCCCTTGTTTCATACCTTCTCCTGCCCTGTGCGGCCCAGAGATTCCCAGACGAAAGGGACTTGAAAAAGCTGCCGCTCTGTTCTCTTCCTCGTTCTCCCTGGGAAGGGTTCGAGGGCCGAGCAGAGCCCGGGTCCCTGTAGGAAGCAGTGCAGGTTGGGACACTGCAGAGCCTGAGGATGGGCTTGCAGTGGCTGTGCCTGGCAGGGAGATCGCCTTTGGGAAGCAGTTACCAGGTCCTGGTGTATCTGTGGGTGACACGAAGCAGACGTGGAAGCTTGGGGTGAAGGAAGCTGGTACCAGAGCCACTGAGGACCTCGCAGCGTTGCGCTGATAAAGACAGAGTTTGGGGTCATTCTCCGGATGGCTCTTTGCAGAGCCATTGGAGTGGGACAGGACTTAGGCAATATCTAAGGGGGTTCCATAGGAATTCACATCTTCGTTCAAACAGCTCATGAAAGCCTACCTCCTCCTCGGACGTGGGGGGATGTAGGTAATGGGGCCGCTGCTCCCTTGTCTGGTGTGTCACCTTCCTAAATGGGTCCTCACAGTGTGTGTTTCAAGAGCGTCAGAGTGTTAATTGAAATGTCAAAGTCAGTGAGTGATGTGTGGGCAGGCTAAAGAGCCGTCTCAGCTGGTGGATAAAGAACAATTGAGTTTATTTAAAAGTGTGGGAACCTCTTTCACATCCCAGGTGGTTCAGGGTTCCCGTTTCAGGGTTCGGGTTGTGGAGGAGGCCGCGCACAGATGAAAAGAGAGACTAGAAAAGTGTTCATTTGGCGATATTGGGGGGCCAGGTGGGAGCCTTCCTCCAGTGGAAAGACTACCGCCTTCCTTTGGCCTTGCCATCCCTTTTATTAAGACTATGGGATACACCCAGAACCTTTAGGCAGGTAATTCCAAGAACAGAAACTCACATGAGACAAACAGGTAGAGGCTGCTTCAGCTAATAATGTTTCAATTAAAAAGTGAATGATTAGCTCTGACCTTTCAGAGCCATTAAGGTTGACCAGCCTTCTGGCCTCCTGTCCACATCTTTCTATGAGTGAGACAATGTTTGTTTTCCGGCATAAAAGGAGGCAGGGGATGGGAATACCTAAAGGGAAGGGCTACACTGAACTGAGCCAAAGGGTATTGGGTCCCTGATGACAGCAAAAACGTAGTCAGGACAATGAAACAAGGCATAGAAGGAGCAGGAGAGCCTGAGCCAGCTGCTGTGGCCCACCGAGGAGTCAGAGGAAAGGGGGTGTGGGAGGCAGGTTCAGGGCGAGGACAAGCTGCCGCTGCCTGTTGCTCCCCTGGTTGCAAGTGACGTGGGGGGTCCCTTCAAGCAGTGGTCCTCAACCTTCCCAATGCCGGGGCCCTTTAATACAGCTCCTCATGTTGTGGTGACCCCAACCATAAAATTATTTTTGTTGCTACTTCATCACTGTAATTTTGCAACTGTTATGAATCGTATCTGTGTTTTCCAATGGTCTTAGGCGACCCCTGTGAAAGTGTTGTTCGACCCCCAGAGGGGTCGCGACCCACAGGTTGAGAAACGCCGCCTTAGAGGGAAGAAGGAGGAAGGGAATGGCGCGGGCGTGCTCTCTTAGGGGAGCGTGTGTACTGGGTCCTTTGTCCTGAGCAGACTTCTCTCTCTCTCTTGCAGGTGGAAACCTTAGGGGAGCTTTCAGGGAGAGTCTTATTAGAATATTCATCAGCTTTCCAGGGGTGCTCTTTCAGGGTCATGGTCTCCACTGATTGGTCAGTGCCAGGGCAGGGGGTCATTAGTGAATGCAGCTGGTCCTGAGGCAATCACGCATCGCTCGTCCTCACCACTCTGGTTTGGCTGCTCTCCTGAGCCTGGAGCTGAAATACAACAGAGGCCCAGATGTTATCTTCAGGGAGGAGAAGGTCAGGGGGTCCAAACCGCAGGACTAGAGATACGCCAGGGGGAGGCTAGGTTACCCTGAGGACAAGCTTCTTGTTTTCCCACTTTTGCTCTCTGTACCTGGCCCATCAGTCCTTGCTCTCGCCATGCCTGTCTAACAGCTTCTGTATGAATAAGACCCGGGATCCTGCCTGATACCAGGACAGGAGGCAGGCAGAGCATCCCAGCTCACCTGGCGGGTCCGTTTTAGCTCACCAGCCTCAGGCAATGGTGCCAGCAAGCCAGCTGTTGTGGCTTATTGAGCTTCTACTCAGCAGCACTTCCAGAGCCCCTACTGTGTGCCCTGCTCTGTGTTCTGGGGACGGAAACAGGGAGAACATTGTCAGTGACACTGGGTGGGTAGCAGCTTGGAGGACCCCTGTTTCTTCCTCCCTCTCCCAGGGGTGGGCGGGAGTCCCCTTCGGCCCCACCTCCCATCGCCTGGACCCCTAGTTGACAGGTGGAGACTTGGGAGCAAAGATTTCTTTCTTTCTTTCTTTCTTTTTTTAAATATATTTTATTGATACTTTACAGAGAGGAAGGGAGAGGGATAGAGAGTTAGAAACATCGACGAGAGAGAGAGAGAGAGAGAGAGAGAGAGAGACATCGATCAGCCGCCTCCTGCACGCGCCCCCCTCCTGGGGATGTGCCCGCGACCAAGATACATGCCCTTGACCGGAACCGAACCTGGGACCTTTTCAGTCCGCAGGCCGATGCTCTATCCATCCGCTGAGCCAAACCGGTTTTGGCGGGACCAAAGATTTCCATCACGACTCCCTGGTGAGCCTTGAGAGAGAGAGAGAGAGAGAGATTCCACAGTCACCCCGCCTTGAAGAGTCGGGCGGCCCCTGCCCCTTGAGACCCTGCTCTTCTAGTCTGGGTGGCAGGTGGACAGAGCGGGGGTGATGTTTGACCTGAGACCAGCGAGCAGAACAGAAGGCAGAGCGAGATTTAGCTCCGGAGACCAGTCTGTGGCTGGAGCCTCAGAGGGAGAGGTCAGTAGAGAGAGCCCTAGGAGCCTGGCCCTTTGGGCTCAGCTGTGACCTCCGGCAAGTTATCCACAGCTTCCCTGTCTGTCCAGTGGGATCATGCCTGAAGCAAGATCCTCCCTCTAAAGCCAGGACCACCGTTTCTGGAATGTTTAAGTGCTCCAATCTCTGCCGAGGAGGAGGGAACTTTCCAGCCCCGTGGCCCTGAGGCCTCCTCGGAGCCCCGCCCCCACCCAGATTAGGCTGCTGGGCCGGCTCCAAAGCCTCCCAGCCTCCTCCTCCTCCTCCAGGGCAGCTCAGCTCCCCTTGCAGGTGCAGGTGCAGGTGCAGGCCCGCCACCGTGTCAGCGTCAGCGACCGACGATGCCTCTCGTCCCTCTTGCAGGGATGCTGCCTTGAGCGAGGGACCCCGGTGCAGATCGCGCATGCCATCCAGGCCGGCCCTCCCCTCCCGGTGCCTCTGCCACACGGACACGCCGCCGCCCGCTCCTGGCTTCTTATCCGCGGCTCCCTGAACCTCCCAGGCCAGAGGCGCCCCGCTTCTGCCTCATGCGCCCAGGAGGAGCGTCTGGCGAGCCATGACCCTGCTGCTCGGCATCCCGCTGCTGCTGCTGGGGCTCCGCGGGGGGACCGGCCACCCGGAGCCGGGGGCCCCCAGCTCCGGCTTCGGCTTCGACGACGGCCTCAAGTTCGACCTGCCCAAGTCCGAGTATGAGACGGAGGGCTTCTCCCCGCCGGGCTCCATGGCCAACCTCTTCCGAATGGTGCACATCTTCCTCCTCATGGTGCAGCCCCACCATTTCCCCCAGGGTAAGTGCCCGCCCCCCGCCGCGGGGAATAGATTGCTGTTTCTTTTCTTTCTTTCTTTTTTTTTTTTTAAATATATTTTATTGACTTATTACAGAGAGGAAGGGAGAGGGATAGAGAGTCAGAAACATCGATGAGAGAGAAACATCCATCAGCTGCCCTCCTGCACGCCCCACACTGGAGATGTGCCCGCAAGCAAGGTACATGCCCTTGACCAGGAATCGAACCCAGGACCCTTCAGTCCGCAGGCCCACGCTCTATCCACTGAGCCAAACCGGTCTCGGCTGTATAGTCATTTTCTGTGTCTTTTCTTGTTGGCTGCATCGAGGAGTTGTTATTCTCCTCCAGTCGATGCCAAAGGGAAAGATTTAGGGTAAAAAAATGCAAGTTCTCGGTCATCCCCCCGGAGAAGTTAATCATGTCCTCCTGGCTTAAACATGTAACTCTTCTCGGCCCACCAACAAAACGCCAAGTTGGGGCCCTAGCCGGTGTGGCTCGGTGGAGAGAGCACAGGCCTGCGGACTGAAGGGGTCCCAGGTTTGACTCGGGTCCAGGGCAGGTGTCTTGGTTGCAGGCTGCTTCCCTGGATCCGGCCTTCATCCGGGGTACACGCAGGAGGCGACCAGTTGATGATGAGTTTCTCTCCCATCTGTGTTTCTCTCTCTGCCTTTTCCTCTCTTTTTCCATTCTCTCTCTAAAATCCATGGAGAAATAGCCTCCGGGTGAGGATTAATAAGAAACAAACAAACCAACAAACAAAAAGCCATTTTGATATTGCTTCAGGCAAGGAAAGTCCTGGCCAAACCTTTTGTACCGGAGAAAGTGTACTCAGTTCTAAGAGTTTGCGCTCGTTGGGATGCGCACGGCTTATATGGTGCCATTATTCTTTGTACACGCGACTGGTTGGCCTTCTTACCACCGTTTACCCTCCTCTGCCATCCTCAGAGTCCTCGGGACAGTGTATGTTTCCATACAAGATTACGAAAATTCAAATAGTCTGTGGGAAAAGTCTGTTACTAGGGGCTTGGCAGTCTAAATGGTTCTTGGCTTAATGTGAGATCTCTCCTAAGCTGCTGCTTTAAACTACAAAGATGCGAACACTTGTCACGATTACTAAAGTTATAAAGTGTGTGGTAATCTTTATCAGTCTTCCTTAGCTAGTCAGCTGTTGTTCCAAAGAGATGAGAGGAGGGGAGAGAGGGAAGGAGAGGTGGAGGCGGGGAGAGAAGGTATTTAGTAATCTTCAGCGCTTGTTTATATTATGGGCAGCTTATGGATTTTCATTAAATTGCATTTACGTTAAAATGGTTTTACGTTTATTTGTCTGAGATGAAGCAGGTGAAACAGTTTTAGATGTAGTTCTGTTTTCAATAGGCAGCTTTTTATTTGTAGGCTTGATGTAAATGTTACTGAATATACCGTAACCGACGAGTATTTTCCACTGGCTTCCTTTTCACGTAAGAGACATAGAGTTGAGTGGTTACGAATTTGCAATGACTCCTTAAGAAAGATTGGAGGGCGGCCGTGTGTCATCATAAGACATATCTTGTAATGAGTTAATCCGGTAATCTCTTTCCATCTGTCATTTCATTTCACCTCCTCTAGATTTCCGAGGGAGGCTTCCTCAGGCTTATTTTACCAGGGGAAGCGGTCTTTTAAGGAAGGGTCTTCATTCAAATGACCAGGTTAAAAGATGCCCCATTTCCAGTGCATTCTAAGGATCTGAACTCCACCATCGTGATTAGTCCAGAAGGAGGAGTCTGAAGAATTGAAATCCCAGGGTCATTAGCCTGGCTGGTCGCCTAGACCTTATTCAATACTTAACTATTTCAGAGAAAGAAATTCTCAGACATTTCCACAGTAGACCAGAGCAGACCAGCACTGCTCCTTTAAGAAATGGTTAGGATACAATCTGTGTAAAGAATACAATCTGGAATTTAGCAGGTAACTTCTTGGAGTGTTGATTCCTGCCCCACCCCCACCCCCCACCGCCCCACCACTCCATTATTTATATATTCTTTCACCCAGTTACTAGACTTTACAATAGTCTCCAAGTGTCCATCAGGGGCTTTGCAACATAAAGGACAGATCAGACCAGCCTGGCTTTTCCATTTGGGGCCATGCCAAATTCGTGATTGCCAAATCACAGGTAAGGGGCGGAGTGATTGAAGATGAAAAATAATAAAAGAAAAAGAGGTGGATTCCTATTTATAAACTGAACTAACTTAATATGCTCACCAAAATAGAAGTCTTTAGGGTGAGGCTTCTATGGAAGATGCTATCCCATAG
Organism: Lasiurus borealis; assembly: GCA_004026805.1. NCBI lineage: Eukaryota > Metazoa > Chordata > Mammalia > Chiroptera > Vespertilionidae > Lasiurus > Lasiurus borealis. The sequence continues at coordinate 11,507 of PVJN01002078.1, forward strand.
GTATATTCTTTCATTAGAAAGAGAACAATATATTTTTTAAATATATTTTATTGAATTTTCACAGAGAGGAAGGGAAAGGGATAGAAAGCCAGAAACATCCATGAGAGAGAGACATCGATCAGCCACCTCCTGCACGCCCCCTACTGGGGATGTGCCCGCCACCGATGTACATGCCCTTGACCCGAATCAAACCCAGGACCCCTCAAGTCCCCAGGCTGACGCTCTATCCACTGAGTCAAACCGGCTTCGACGAGAACAAGTGTTTTGAAAGCCAAGTTCTAGTGCAGGAGTGGAAAAGGAAGAGAGGATTCTGGGGGAGCTGGCCTCCCTCTTTCTCTGCCATCAGACCGGGGAGCTTCCTACTTTTACATCCCAAAAGGGTATACAGTTTTAAAATATTTTTTTATTTTGCATTTTGAACTCTCTAAACCAGTGGTTCTCAACCTTCCTAAGGACTCGACCCCTTGCATACAGTTCCTCATGGGGTGGTGACCTCCAACCATGACATGTTGCTGCTGTGATGCATCGTGATGTCAATATCTGCATTTCCCGATGGTCTTAGGCGACCCCTGTGAAAGGGTCGTTCGACCCCCAGGTTGAGAACCGCTGCTCTAAACAGAAACACAATGCTGTACCCTTAAATTACAACTTGGGAAGGTCTTTTTTTAGCTGGGACTGGAGACAGAGGCCTGCTTACCTTCCCGGGAGAAGGCAAGAGTAGCTTAGCTAGACCAGGAAGACTGTGTGTGAGGCAGAGTGTGCTCTGGAGTCTGTGTGCTCTGCTTTTTCATAGAGACCTGCCCAGGTCTGGAGCCGCGAGAGCGATACACTGTCCTGGGCGCGGGCTCGCCGAGAAGAGAAGCCTTTGTCCATTCATTCAACTTAGAAAGGCCGTGGATAGCAGGATGTCCAGGGAGGGAACGGCGTGTCTGAGGAGGAGACCGAGGCTCAGGCTGGACCCGGGAGGTGGTGGTTCGTGAAACAAGACGGGGGGAAGCCATAGCTGAAGGACTCTGACAGGCAGGTCCTGGGAAGGAGGACGCTGAGGCAACAGGAGCGGAGGTTTCATTCATTCAAGGAGCATCTATTGAAGGGCCCTGAGGTGCACCTGGCGGGGTGCTGTGAGCCGGGACTGAGGTGGGATGGGGGTTGGGGGGAAAGAATCTGACAGCGGCAGCTGGGAGAGGTCACAGGGAGGCGAAGTGGGTTCAGAGGGAGGCGGTAACACACTAAGAAAAATGCGGTAAACACAACCGGGAAACGGGGGCCAGATCCGCTTTACGTTCAAATCCTCGCTCTTGCCCGTTGTCTGCTGGGTGATCCGGACCAAGTGGTTTCATTCTCAGACACTGTTCTCAGAGGTGTCCGAGGATGCTCATCAGAAGGCATTTTACAGGGTCTGTCTGGAAGGCTCACGTGGCTGCTCTGATATTATTATTTGAGGGGAAAACATTGGCCACATTTGACGCCAAGATCAGCATCAGGAGAGGGGACACGAGAAAATGAAGGTCTTTCCGGGAGGGAGCCTTACGCGTCCTGGCTGCTGCTCCCTCGGGAACAGTCCCCGGGGAGTGGCCTGCTAAGGAGAGATCCTCTTGGGGTCCGGTGGCTGTGTCACCTGCGAGCCCCCGGGGGCAGAACCGGGGGAAGAAGCCGGGGCTGGGGTGCAGTGCTGGTTTACGGGGTGCGTGGGCTTGGCTCCTCCCGGAACGGCGGCGGTGAACAGCTCTTGTTTTCTCTGTCACTCTCTTCGCTCCTGCGGTCCCTGTGTCTGTGAAGGATGCTCGTTGCCAAGTGTTCGCTCATTCGAATCTCCCAGCAACTCAGAGAGGCGGACGATGATGGTGTCTTATTTCTGTCTCTTATACCCCCTTTACAGACGGGAAAACTAAGTCAGGATCAGATGACATGTCCAAGGCACGCAGCTAGCTAGTGGCAGACTGAGAAACCTGTCCCCAGGACTAGCTGTCTCTCCTAGATTCCCCGGCTTACCTTGTGGATAATTTATTTCTCCTTTATTTGATCATAGTGCTTGCACACTGAGCGTGGGTCACTGTCAAAAGAGAGCATTTTTTGCACATTAAAAGGGTGCGTTGCAAAAGATCACGTCCTTTCCAATCGGATGTGTCTGTGATGAGTTTGGCAGAAATAGTGGCCCAAATCAGCCAGTGTGATGAAACAAGCAAAGAAAATGTCTCATCTGCTTGTATTTCTCATAGCGATTGTCTGAAATTATTCTCTGCCTTGGTTGGGTATGTATTTTCCGGTGTATAAGACGACTTTTTAACCCAGGAAAATCTTCTCAAAAGTCCGGGGTCGTCTTATATGTTGGGTGTCGTCTTATAGGGCGGGTGCTGAAACTTCCAAGCCAGACTGGAAAATCTGGGGTCGCTGCATACGGTGGGGGGAGCTCAAAAATCCTATGGGAACAGCAAGGGTGCATGTCATTAGCATTTGAATGAAAATGACCATATTGGAATCAGATCTGATGTGTTTTTTAAAAAAATATATTTTATTGATTTCTTACAGAGAGGAAGGGAGAGAGATAGATAGTTAGAAACATCGATGAGAGAGAGAGACATCGATCAGCTGCCTCCTGCACGCCCCCTACTGAGGATGTGCCCGCAACCAAGGTACATGCCCTTGACCGGAATCGAACCCGGAAACTTCCAGTCCACAGGCCGATGCTCTATCCACTGAGCCAAACCGGTTTCGGCCAGATCTGATGTTTTTTAAAAATTTTTATTTGGTGTGCGTTGGAAGAGGGGTAGTCTTATATGGCAAGTAGTATATCCCAAACTCTACATTTTAACTGGAAAAGTTGGGGGTCGTCTTATACGCCGGAAAATATGGTCCTTTTAAATTAGATTACAGGAAGGTTGGCCTGCTTCTCACCGCGCTTTAGGTTAATCTGATTTGCTCCTGGTATTTTGCGGGAGCGAGAGGAGAGCTGAGGGAAGTGGGAGAGGGGAAGAGGGGAGGGGGAAGCTTGGCTTCTGTCCAATTTGAGGTGCCATCCGGGTGCCAGGCCACAGGGGAGCTCTCTCTGCCGCAGGAAACCGAAATCTATTAGCTCGGGCAATCCAACAAATGAAAAATAGAGGAGAGTTTATCACCGGGACTATAGTGCTGTCACGCCTGTGCTCATTAAAAGGGGGTCCGCTGCCAGGGGCTGGACTCGGTGCCGCCCACCTGGCTCCCCTCTGCCTGCCGCCCCTTCATCCTCCCTCCCCACCCCCCACCTCCAGGCTCCCCACTCCGGCAGGCTCGGGTGGAGAAGCGGATTGCCAGCGGAAGAGCCAGGCCAGCTTGCTGGAGCGTGGCTGGGCATCGCTTCCTCTTGCGGTCGCAGTCCCCACTTCCCGTGCTTCCTGAGCCAGCCACCAGCCCCGGGCCCGGGCCCCCCGAGTGGCTGTGGCCAAGGTCACACCTTCGGGGCCTGACACTGTGAACCCCGGGCCCCCTGAGTGCCCGTGGCCAAGGTCACACCCCCTCCCCCCCCTGGCGTCCCAGAGAGAGGTGGTTCCCGGGAAAGGGTGGCCTCGGCCCCCAGCCCAGCAGGCGTGTGGGTGCCAATACCCACGGAGAATCAGGATGTCACGTTACATCCACCACCTGTGCGTCCTCAGTGCAGACAAAGCCAGCACTGTCCGCTAGCTCATGTGACTCCGCCTGGCAGCCGGCCTGGCCCTGTGAGGTCACCACCGAGGGAAAGAGCCAGGAGCTACGGCTGGGCTGCGTCTCCCCAGGTCACGCATTGTGCCCGGCAGGCCAGAGTTTGTCATCTCTCTCTCTCTCTCTCTCTCTCTCTCTCTCTCTCTCTCTCTCTCTCTCTTTTTAATATATTTTACTGATTTTTTACAGAAAGGAAGGGAGAGGGAGAGAGAGCTAGAAACGTCGATGAGAGACATCAATCCCTGCACACTCCTTACTGAGGATGTGCCCGCAACCAAGGTACATGCCCTTGACCGGAATCGAACCTGGGACCTTTCAGTCTGCAGGCCGACGCTCTATCCACTGAGCCACACTGGTTTCGGCGATGGTCACCTCTTTTTAACCCACCAGCGAGCATCTGCGAGTGCTTCCCTCAGGGATGGGGACACCTCGGCCTCTGTGAGCTGGGTCCTGGGTTTCCATTTTACAGAGGAGGAAGTTCAGGCCGAGGGCAGCTCCCTGGACCAGGGCCCAAATAACGCCTACACATTGCAATTGGTAGATGTGATTCCTCTGTCTCTTTTGAATTTATAGGATACCTCTTCATATTTCTTCCCCTTGCAATTTATTTGTTGAAGAACCTAGTTACATTAGCATTTCCTATACACTGAACTTTGCTGATTGTATCACTGTGATTGACCAGAATCGAACCCGGGTCCCTTCAGTCCACAGGCCGACGCTCTAGCCACTGAGCCAAACCAGTTTCGGCTCACTGTGATATTCTTATCATGTTCTTCTGTCCTCTGCATTTCCTGCAAATTAGTACTTAGAAAGATCAGACCCACGTTCATTTAGACTCAAACCAAATTATAGATGGTATTGCACATTTGCATCAGGAGACATATGTTCTAGTTGTTTCTTCATAATGCAACAGCACTAATGACCACTCTACATTCATTCATTCATTCATTCATTCCTTCATAACAGGTCTAATCCTTTGAAAGTCATTGGCAAACATGCTTTCAGGTATATTGAAACACTTCAGCGAAAGTGGGAGAGTTCGCATAGTCTATAACTTGAGCCTTTCCCTTAGCGTTATACTGTGGGCATCTCTCCAAGTCAGTTCCCGTAAGGACGTTGACCAAAAAAGTAAGCAGGTTTTAAGCAAGGACCCCGAGGCATTCTTTCGCCAAATCTTTTGATGTAGGGGCCAAGGGCTTCAGATTATTTTTTATTCTGAGTTAATCGTTTGAAGTTTTACCGTGAATGTTTCTGGTATAAACAGCACCCACCCAGTGTGCATCCTCTCTAATGTTGGCTCCTTTGTTTGGCTTTCTTTGAAATGCAGCACAACACTTGTTCTAGATCTGTGGTCTGTTGCTTTCTCCCCGGCCTTTTACCTTCACCCACATGTAATGTCATCCAAGGGACTGGCTGTTAGTGAGTCTTCATAGGCCGTTTGACTTCGTTTTCAACACTCGTTCTTTTTATGTTCTTATTTCCTCCATTTGTGTAATATTTCATTACTTATTATCCAAGAAGCCTGGGAGCGAACCCAGAGTTATGGGTTCAATTGTTCCCTGAAATTCACACATTGAAATCCTAGCCCCCAGTTACCTTTGACCATGACCATATCTGGAGATAGGATTGTCGCAAATTCAATGAGTGAAGATGAGGTCAGACTGGAGTAGGGCGAGTCCCTAACCTGATAGGACTGATGTCCTCAGAAAAGAAGGAATTTGTGGAATGCCACAGCAACAGCGGAGTTATGCTGCCATAAACCAGAGAGCTAGGAGACACCCGGAACTGTTCCTTCCCTGGGCCTTCAGCGGGTGCGTGACTCTCTCAACATGTTGATCTTGGCTTTTGTGTCCCCAGGATGATGATCAATTTTGGTTGGTCAAGTCACTCCATTTGTGGTTCTCCGTTAGGGCAGATCCAGCAAGCGAATCCATCTAGTAAGTGTACCATGAGCAGAAAACACGTGCAGAAGGTCAAGGGCACATCCACTTAGGGCAGTGGTTCTCAACCTGTGGGTCACGACCCCTTTGGGGGTCGAACGACCCTTTCACAGGGGTCGCCTAAGACCATCAGAAAACACCTATTTCCCATGGTCTTAGGAACCAACAGACCGCTCCTCGGTGTAGCAAAGTGTAGTCATGTAGTTTACTGTTGTCATAGGAAGACTGTTGCCCATGCTACACCACGATTCAAAACAAAATTTCATTTATTTGTCATTAGAAATAAATATTTCACAATATATAATTACATATTGTTTTTGTGATGAATCCCTATGCTTTAATTATGTTCAATTTGTAACAACGAAAATACATCCTGCCTATCAGATATTTACATTACAGTTCATAACAGTAGCAAGATTACAGTGATGAAGTAGCAACGGAAATAATTTTATAGTTGGGGGTCACCACCGCATGAGGAGCTGTCTTAAAGGGTCGCGGCCTTAGGAAGGTTGAGAACTACTGTTCTAAAACTTCCCTTATTGTCAGGTTTTCAATCCCCTTTAATTTCCCCATTGTCAGCTGCCAGAGCATCTCTGCTTTCTTCAAATCCCAATGCTTCGAGTTGCATCCTTCACTTTATACATCTGGGGGTTATCGGGGGCGGCTCCATTTCTCCCGTAGAATGAAAAGGGTATGGATTTTATGATAGATGTTTCTGTTTCCAAGACTTGAGACTTTATCCAAGATTATTGTTTTTAGTTTTTTTTTAACTTTCATGGCAAAACTCAAGCTTATAATATTTTAGCCAATAAGATTCCTGGCCTCCCCAGTAATGAAGTGTCTGGGAGCGCTCAGGGGCAGGCACAGCGGTGAGGTGAGGACCATCTGGTGGCTCACAGGAGAGGGGATCAGGGCTCCTGGGGATGCCCGAACTGAGAAGGACTAAGTATTAAATTCAAATCATCTCCATAGTGATAACGATAGCTAAGTTTTTAAACTTTTAAAAATTTGAAAGCAATACGTGTACATAAAAGGCAAATAACATTGAAAGGTAATGATTGCCAACAAGGCTTTCGTGTAGCCATTTGTTCACTCATTCATTCAGTGGATGCTTTCAAGTGCCAGGCTCTGTTCTAGGTTCTGGGGAATGAACATCCACGAATGTTTTACACACACACACACACACAAACACACACACACACACACACACGTTTCCAAAGGAATTATTTGACATGTGCTTCTGCCCCTTACTTTTTTTTTTTTTTAATATATTTTTGTTGATTTTTCACAGAGAGGAAGGGAGAGAGATAGAAAGTCAGAAACATCGATGAGAGAGACATTGATCAGCCGCCTCCTGCACGCCCCACAGTGGAGATGTGCCCGCAACCAGGACACATGCCCCCGACCGGAATCGAACCTGGGACCTTTCAATCCGCAGGCCGACGCTCTATCCACTGAGCCAAACCAGTCTTGGCTGCTCCTTTCTTTTAAAAGCTAACATATCTGAGATTATTCTTGGCATCCACTTTATTTCTCTTTAGTGTCACAAAATGCAGAAAGGTACAGAGAAAAAGTACATAAACCTCCCATCGTGTATTTATTCTCCCAGAATGACCGTGTGGTGAGATTGCTTTAAATAAAAGAAAGAAAACCTTAGTGATGAAATTGGAATTTCCATTACTATGTTCCTCCTGCTCCTGGTTTCCCTCCTGCCTTCCCTCCATCCCTCCTTCCCTGATGCACAGAAGCTCAGGTTCTCTCCTGCACGTTTTCATGTCCTCAGAGAGAGCAGTGGTGTTTGTTTGTTTTGTGTTTTAACTTGTTTTCGGTTTCTATCCATGTGGAAACCCAGGGTTTCTATCCGTGTGGAAACCCAGGGTTTCTGACCCATTCATCCGTTGTGTGAATAAGCCCCATTGTGTTTATGCCATTCCCGAGCAATGACATTTTCCTTCTTTTCCCACATCTCTGTGACTGCTGAGCCTTGCTCCACTGGTGGGACAATGCACTTTGCTGGCATATGAGTGGGTATTTGTTTCTTTTTTTTCCAATGCTGTTACAGCGACCACTCTTGAATGCATAGCTTTGCAGAGTTGGGGGCAAGTTCAACCAGTAGGAGGGGCCCTAGAAAAGGAATTACTGTGGCAGGTGGCGTGTGCCTGCAGAGTTTTGATTGATTTGCCAAATTGCTGTCTGATCTGTGCACCAATTTGCAGTCCCGGTATTCAAACATGAAAATAGGTAGGGGACGGTAGGAGTGAGGGGGAGAGATCAACCAAAGGACTTATATGCATACATATAAGTCTAATCAATGGACACAGACACCAGGGTGGTGGGGGCATGAAGAGGAGGTGGGGGGTAATGGGGGAATAAAGACACATATGTAACACCTTAATCAAGAGATTAAAAATAAACAAATAAATAAAAAATAAGTAAAACATGAAAATAATTGTTTTCCCACACTTTTTCCAATGCTGGTGATTAACATTTTTTAGCGTTGACATGTTACAGGAAAAAAGTGTCATGTTTTAATTTGTGTGTTTTTAATCACAAGTGAGTCATACCCTTCTTCCATTTGAGTTTCTTTTTGTTTTTTTTCCAAGAAACTTCCTGTGCTTGTCTTTGCTAATTTATTAGTTGGATTTCGGGTATTTTCCACTTGGATTTGTTAAAGTAGCTCCCCACATTTAAAACACTTAACTCCTTGCCGAGACCGGTGTTGCTCAGTGGATAGAGAGTCGGTCTGCGGGCTGAAGGGTCCCAGGTTTGATTCCGGTCAAGGGCACGTACCTTGGTTGAGGGCACGTCCCCAGTGGGGGGCTTGCAGGAGGCGGCTAATCGATGTCTCTCTCTCATTGTTGTTTCTGACTTTCTATCCTTCTCCCTTCCTCTCTGTAAAAAAGCAATAAAGTATATATTAAAAAAAATACTTAACTCCTTGGGGGCGGAACAGACCTGCATCGCTCGGAGTTGAAAAGCACAGAATGGCACGCGGTGCGACGCTCCGTTCCTTTCCTGACCCTCCGCCACCCAACCACGCGGTTTGCAGGTTTCCTGTGTGCATTCAGGGTCTTTGTCTTCTCAGACATATTCCTACGAGCAAATATGTGTCCATGGTCTTTTCCCCACAAATGACAATCTGTTGTCTATGTTATTTGACACATGGTTTTCTTTTTAAACATACACATTGGGCCTTATTTTATATTAGTACCTAGAGAGCTTCCTAGATCTTTTCCTTTAAATATGTAATAAGTAGTTCATTACTTGTTAACCATGTGTGCTTCTTACACTAGGCCCGTGGTCGGCAAACTGCGGCTCTCGAGCCACATGCGGCTCTTTGGCCCCTCGAGTGTGGCTCTTCCACAAAATCCCACGGCCTGGGCGAGTCTGTTTTGAAGAAGAGGCGTTTGAGGAAGTTTAAGTGTAAAAAATGTGGCTCTCCAAAGAAATTTCCGTCGTGGTACTGTTGCCATTTGGCTCTGTTGACTGATGAGTTTGCCGACCACTGTGCTAGGCTATTTCCTTGCAGAGGGATTGGATGGTGCACCTCGTGGGAAATGCTTTGTAAATTCTTCTACTTCCTAGAAGTCCAGGAAGAGGATAAATAGAAAGATTGGAAACGTTTGCTAGAAAGGTCTAGTCCAGGTGTGGCTCAGGGATCTTAGACCATTTCCCAGGGGCCTTTTCAGACACTGTCCTGCTTGTTTTATAAGTGAAACAGGAAATGAGTTCCAGAATGAAGGGCTGGTCTTTACCGGCTGCTAACGTGCTTTTTAACAAACAATTATGTTTATTTTGTTCAATCTATCTTTAGCAATTCTTCCCTTCTACACCTGGAAGTCTTATTTCATTTTCTTTTGTAACTCTTAGAGTTAAACATTGGATTACATCTCCCTCAATTTTTTTATTTTATTAGTAAGAGTTTGGTTTATCATTTATTGGTGGACTTCTCTTCCCAGGGCTTTTGTGAATTTAAGTCTCCGAATGTCATAAGACAGAATTGTTGGTGACAGCCAGTATTTATCTCAGAATATCAGGCGATTTCTACTTCTTATTTTCTTTTATATTGGTCAGGTGTACAGGATAATGATTACACAATCATATACTTTACAATTTGTCCTCCCCAATACTTGCAGTGCCCATTTTGATCTTCATTTCCTAACGAATGCATGTAAGTGTATAACATTTCTTCTGAGAACAGTGTGGCTGCATCCTGTAGCTTTTGAAATGTAGTGTTTTCTTTTTTTAAATATATTTTTATTGATTTTCCACAGAGAGGAAGAGAGAGGGATAGAGAGTTAGAAACATCCATGAGAGAGAGACATCAATCAGCCGCCTCCTGTACGCCCACCACTGGGGATGTGCCCGCAACTAAGGTGCATGCCCTTGACTGGAATCGAACCTGGGACCCTTCAGTCCGAAGACCGATGCTCTATCCGCTGAGCCAAACTGGTTCCGGCGACTTTTAAAATATTTTAAATGGACAGCATCACTGATTCAGTAGGACGTGTTTCTTAATTGAGATGAAGGCTCTCTCCGAACCCGATGGGAAGTAAATCGCTTTGAATCCCGGGGAGGAGGAGCTGGCATGGGTTTTAACACCCTCCTGGAAACCGGCTGACCCAGAAACCCCGCTAATGAGATTGGCACGGCAGGCTCCCAAGAAGCAGATCGCGAGTGACGTGCAGGCTTAATGCAGCCACGTCGGGGCTGGTGCAGAATGAACGGGGGCCCGGTGCCTGCATTGCAGGGCATTGCCTTTCTGTAGAGAGCCGTTGCCCATGTAACTATGCGACAGAAACAGAGCTGAGGGGAGAGGCACACCCACCCCGACACTGACGTTCACAGCGACCTCAGCAATGCGTGTCTCCCAGGAGGGCATGGCAGTAATAGGGAGCGGGTGGTCTTCTTCTTTTTTTTCATTTAAAAAAAAAATTTTTTTTATTGATTTTTCACAGAGAGGAAGGGAGAGGGATAGAGAGCCAGAAAAATCGATGAGAGAGAGAGACATTGATCAGCCGCCTCCTGTACGCCCCCCATTGGGGATGTGCCCACAACCAAGGTACATACCCTTGCCTGGAATCGAACCTGGGACCCTTCAGTCCGCAGGTCAACACTCTATCCACTGAGCCAAATCGGTCTTGGCAAGGGAGTCAGAGGTTTTAAAGGACTCTAGATGGATTTCCCAGTGGGAAACTTTCTGGGAGGGTCCAGAGGGGAAAGATAATGATCTTATCAAGTGGAATGTGGCCGTAGCAAGTGAAATATGGTCTAAGCGAGAGGGAATGTTGGTTGTGAAGTGGACCAGAGGTCAGTTCCCAGGGGAGGGGTGTTGATTCAATGATTTGATCAAACCTCACATTCCAGTATTTTTATTTCATGGAATAGGGATGGAGGTCCTAGTCACCTCCTGCTGAGGGGGAACGTGGAGATTGTAGAGGGATGGACTTTGATTTTAGCCCGCTGGGACACTGTATAGATCCCTCATGGTTGGAGCCAAGGGTTCCAGGAGCGTGAGACTGGTTGGTGGAGACTCAGAAGTGGTGCTAAAGCAAAGATGAAAAATGACACAGAATAGATGGGCCACGAATGAGGATGAGCAATGGGAACGTGAATGAATGGTCCCCTGAAGGGAAAGAGCGAGGTACGCCGGTTTGATGGGTAGGTGGGGTTAGGGTCGCCACAGGAGGGATGCAGGGGGCCGAACACCTGCCTGGAACCCGTGTTGTCTTGGGGAGGGGAGGGTTTTCTGCCCTGATCACCGTGGTGGCATGCCAACCTGTTTTCCCTGGGGTTTTGCTTCCCCAGTGGCCGTGGGTCTTTCCTTGTGTCCTACAGGCTGGAGGGTTTCCAACCTCTTCCCCACAGATGCCTTTTTTTTTAAAAAATATATTTTATTGATTTTTTTCAGAGAGGAAGGGAGAGAGATAGAAAGTCAGAAACATTGATGAGAGAGAGACATCGATCAGCTGCCTCCTGCACGCCCCCCACTGGGGATGTGACCGCAACCAAGGTACATGTCCTTGAGTGGAATCGAACCTGGGACCTTTCAGTCCACAGGCTGATGCTCTACCCACTGAGCCAAACCGGTCTCGGCCCCACATACTCCTTTTGCATGTCCCCCCACCTTAGAAGACATAGGGGTTTGCCTTGTCTAGGAGGCACATAGGATTCACCGCTTCTCTGCCAGGGGCTTTAGGGTTTAGGGCTTTTAATTCATCTGAGAATGTCCAGGGGGAAAGTAGGAGGTCAAATTCTACAAAACAAGGTTCCTCCCACCAGCCAGAATGATCCAGATGGGTGTTTCATGCTTTCTTTCATGCTGCAGCCCATCACCCCCTTTATACCCTTTCCATGCAGGGATTTTCTCCAGGCATCTGCCCTGCCCCACTGTCTCTTAGTGGAGGTTTACAAGCAAATGTCAAATCATTGTTTCTGGACCTTCCAGAACCTTCCACATGGACAGGTTCAGCCCACCGTTGGCCTTTTAAGAGCTTGTGAACATTTTGGGTGATTTCTTCTTTTCTGCTGGGCACTCTGGGGAACGCGTTGCTTCACCATCTCAGCTCCTGGGTGGCCCAGGAAAAGCGACAATGTCCCTTGTTACCTGGATGGTTCTCCTTGCCGGTGGGAGGAGCGTTGTTTTGCAGAATCTTAACCTCCGGATCCGGTGTTGGTTATAACGTGTGAGTCTCCGGAGAGCATTTCCCCAGCAACACAGCTTTCCTGGTTTCCAGTGTTGGTTTGATGCGTGTAACAGGCCTTTGTATTGCGAACTCCGGGCTGATGTTTCCTCCCTAGTTTTTCCTTCTTTTCTCTCTGAGCTTTTCGAGTTGTCTACCCGCCCCTACTCCCCAACAAGAGTTGAATCCAACAAGTTTTTAATTTATTTAAATATTCTTATTGATTTCTGAGAGGAAGGGAGAGGGAGAGAGAGAGAGAAACATCAATGATGAGAGAGAATCACTGATTAACTGCCTCCTGCACACCCCACAGTGGGGATCCAGCCCGCAACCCAGGCATGTGCCCAGACTGGGAATCGAACCGTGATCTCTGGTTCACAGGTCGATGGTCAACCACTGAGCCACGCAGGCCGGGCAATTCCAGAAACTTTTTTTAACTTTTTTTAACAACGTTTGCTTTGGGTAGTCATGCTTTATCTGTTTTCACGATCTTTATGTCAGTTGTATAATTGCATCAACAAGTACAACCAGCACAAAGCGGATTGGAGACAAAGAGAGACTGGGAGAGAGCACAGCTCAGCTGGCCAAGTGGGAGGTAGGGACACAGGGCCGCTGGCAGCTGGTTCTGGGGCATTAACAGAAACCAGAGGACTGTATTTTGTCTGAACTAAACTCTTCTTGGGGGAAAACTGAGTTTCTTCCAGATATTGAATACTTCATTATTTCTTTTCTCATGATTGCCTACTGAGTAGCATCGAAATTTTTGCAGATTTCAGTCTCTTTTTTCCTCCCAGTTTTATTTCTTCCTTCCTTCCTTCCTTCCTTCCTTCCTTCCTTCCTTCCTTCCTTCCTTCCTTCCTTCCTTTCTTTCTTTCTTTCTTTCTTTCTTTCTTTCTTATTTCTTTCTTCCTTCCTTTCTCTCTCTCTCTCTCCCCAAATATTAAAAACTGAAATAGTCTAAAAATGGCTCTGGGTCACATATCCTCCACAAGACATAAAATGTGATGAATACTTATAGGCAGTGGAATTTGTAACTTGATAGTGTTAGAGCTATGTCTTCTTTGTGTTGTTTTTTTTTTTTTTGGGAGGGTGGGGAGGAGCATAGAAAAGTATGCCAATAAAAGTTCCTTATTTACAAAACTTTATTCTTTTAAAAAATTAAAAGTAAGCTCAAGGTACACCCCAGAAAAAGAGGTCCCCCTTCCCCTGTTCCTCGTCCCACTTTCTGTCCCCTGTTGGGGGTGGTGACAGTCAGCAGCCCACAGTCAGCGGCTGAGAATAGGGTTCAGCCCATCCCCATTCTCACAGGCGTGTGTGTGAGGTCACGTGGACCTGGGACAGACGGAGAAATAACGGGATTCAAGCCACATTCCTGTCGGAGATGCTCCGGGCGAGGTTTCCACGGAAACAGTAACGCTCTCCAGGAATGTCTCAGGGCAGGAAACCGAACACCACGGGAATCCAGGGATGTTTGGGGCCTGTTCCCTGCCCCCTCCCTGGACTCGTCGCTGGTGGCAAGGCTGCCCTGCTGTCCCAGGTCCTGTGGGCCCCTCCCCAGCCCTAGGGAAGTGCTTGAACCGTGAGCCCTCACGGGGCACGCAGTGTCCAGGATCCCAAGCCCCAGGAGACCCAGAAGTCTCCCTTCCCTGTGTGACCTCCCTTACCCGTGTGACGAAGCAGCACCTGCTCCATGGAAAGACTCGGTGAGGCGATGGAAGGGCAGTTTTGCCAGCAGGAGGTCTGGTTACTTGCTGTAAAGGTAGAATGAAATCCCAGCTCACGAGGGGTGGGTTGGTGTGGACGTGTGTCTGGGGAAAGCTGAGGACCACACTGGTCGCAGGTATTTTCACAAGAACAGCTTCTCTCGCAGCGATTTTTTTTTTCTGAGCACTTTTCTCTGAGAGAGCCAGAGCCGTGGTTCTTTCTGGAACAAGCCCATGCCCACCAAGCATCCGTCCTCTAGGGAGGAGGCTGGGCAGCCAGGTGTTGACAGCTGTCACGCCCAGGTGCCTGCTTCCATCTGAAATGAAGAAATACATACTTGATGAGACACTTGGATGCATGGGGATACCTTTGACAAGTTCTCACAAACTCATTGTGGCTTCTCAAGGTCTGAAGCATCCATCTTTTTTGTTTGTTAAATATATTTTATTGTTTTTTGTTTTTTTTACAGAGAGGAAGGGAAAGGGATAGAGAGTTAGAAACATCGATAAGAGAGAGACATGGATCAGCTGCCTCCTGCACGCCCCCCACTGGGGATGTGCCCGCCACCAAGGTACATGCCCTTGACCAGAGTGGAACCTGAGACCTTTCAGTCCGCAGGCCGACGCTCTGTCCAATGAGCCAAACCGGTTTCGGCAAACATTTTTCTTGATAAAAGGTAAACTAAGTCAAATTATCCAAATAACCGGATATTTCCAAATTTGTTTGACTCATATTTCCCATTGATTTTCAGAGAAAGTGAAAAGTAAGAGGACAAGGGGAGAGAAAGAGAGGAGAGACACATCAATTGATTGCCTCCTGCACTTGCCCCATTGGTGGGGGAGGGGCGGGGGGGAAGAAAGGGGTAAGGAAAGTAAGGATGGAACCTGGAACTTAGATACATGCCCTTAACCAGGAATCAAACCTGTGACCCTTCGATGTACAGGCCAGCACGCTAACCACTGAGTCACACCAGCAGGGGACAGTTGTGCATATTATTACCAGACTGGTGAACTAGAAGAAGAAATGGCTCTTAACCTATGTGAGAATTTTAAAATGCCCAAAAGGAACATGCATGGAAAAATCTAGTTTTGCGTAGCTGGCATTTCCGGGGTCCCACGCAGTGTTTGGAGATGAGGTGGGAGGGAGGTCTCATGTGATTTGGAACTCTTGGGTTAGGTTCATGATAAGAAGCTTTTCATTTCTAAGATATTGTATATGTGAAATTATTACAAAAGGAATTGCATTTGTGGTTCCAAAAAAATGAAGAATCTGTAACATTTTATCAGGGACTTTTAATAAAGTGTTTGTGGTTTTTGCTGATAAATATTAAGGTGTATTGTGAGAAACTGAAAACTCTTAAGAATAGCACCTTCTATTCTGCCACTGGCAAAGTAGTAAGTCAAGCGTATTTGCCCTTCAGTTTTTGCTATGTTTTTAAGAGCCCCATCAGCTCAATTATTTACCTGCATTACGAAATAGGAATAAAATTCTAAGACTACAGTAATATAGAGAGGTACAATAATTTGTGAATATATGTATATAGACTTTTATTCTCTAAACATACATTTTATACTTTTATTGAAAAATTAATCTTGCTACTGTTCTGTGTCTCTCCCCTGCCCTCTCCGCCAGATATTTTAAGAAAACTAATTCAAAAGAAGTTTGACCTGTCAATGGATTATGGGAAGGTAATTTTTTATTGATGTATTTGTTATTAAAATAAGTGTGAACAAATTTTGGCCGACTTAAAAAGTAAAACGTTAAGCAACTGGTTATGTAATCTGTGAATTTAGAAACCTTTTTTTGATAAAGAACTTTGGTAGAATATTGGGGCGCCTTATAACTCTCATTTAAACTACAGCAAAAATGACAAAAGGGGCATTGAAAGAAACCCTCACCTTTCACATTGTATGTTACTTAAAAACTAAATTTTCCTTAAAGGCAGTGCTACGCTACCTTCTCAGCTAGGGGAGGAGAAGTTCCTTGAGTAATGGAGGTATAGTTTTTGACTCTCTAAATCCTTAATGGCCAATAGCTGCTGAACAAACTAAAAAAAAAGGGGCGGGTGGGGGAGAGGGAGAGAGAGAGAGAGAGTGTGTGTCTGGAGGTTTTGCTAGAAATAAATGACGAAGATGTATTCATGGGTCTTAGAGTCTGCAGACTGAACCCAGCTAGCAAAACCCAGAAGTGTTCCAAAGGAGGACCAAGGTCAGAGGTGTTAAGTAGAGTCACGTTCTTATAATTTTTTTAAAAATATATTTTATTGATTTTTTTACAGAGAGGAAGGGAGAGGGATAGAGAGTTAGAAACATCGATGAGAGAGAGACATCGATCAGCCGCCTCCTGCACGCCTCCCACTGGAGATGTGCCCGCAACCAAGGTCCATGCCCTTGACCGGAATCGAACCCGGGACCTTTCAGTCCCCCAGGTCGACGCTCTATCGACTGAGCCAAACCAGTTTCGGCTAGAGTCACGTTCTTGAGACTACTAACCCTGTGTCCTTGGCCTCCGGGTTGGTCTGCAGCCCTGAGCTTCTCCGTGACCTGCTGCTCTGGATGCTGGGTGTCAGGCGGTCTGGACACGTGGACATTCTCACCGTAGCCCTTCAGGGGGTAACTGGAGAGCTGATGGACAGTCTGACCTCCTTTCTTCAATGTCTCTCATCTCAGACAGTTCCGTTCTCTGCCTCTAACAGGCACTCTGCCTCTAACAGGCACTCTGCCTCTAACAGGCACTCTGCCTCTAACAAGCCTTCTGCCTCTAACAAGCCTTCTGCCTCTAACAAGCCTTCTGCCTCTAACAAGCACTCAGGGTTTCTGTGTCTGCCTCGTGTGCTTCTGTCTCTCACCTGACTTTTCTCTGTTTCCTTGGCGCACGCTGCCTCGGCCTCCCGCCAACTCCTCTCTGCTGTGGCCTCCACAGCCAGAAAGCGTGGTGTTGACCCTGCAGGTAAAGTCCGCGTCTGCTCGTCCCCGTTGCTCTTGTCTAAAGCTGGCGAGCGGGGTCCACGTAGTGCTTTTCCCAGAACGTTCTGTCCCTCTCTGTCATGTCCACCGTGTGGTTGCCCTTTGGTGTCTGCCATCGTCTGTACTCGTCCTTCAGTTGTAGTCATTGAGGGGAGAAGAGTGACCCATCTTGGCCAGTTCGGATCCCGGTCTTCCCTTCAAGGCAGTCCGCAGAGCGCCCCCCGAGATCCCGGTGTCTCAGACTGTCACCGAGGCCCGCGGAATGACGTCTGTCCTTGGGCCGTCTGTCCTAACACGGGAAAGCTGGTGCCTCCGAAATAAAATTTGGGTTTGGAGCGGAGGAGAGGGTATTTAAAACATCCCAATAGCTCAGTGTTTCTTAAGACTCAGAAAGGATTTTAAAATCCTCGAAAAATAGTAAATAATTTAGAATATTTGCTGAGAAACGTAGCAAAAATGTCTAAATAAGAGTTTGGGGTGCCCAGGGCTGGTTTCTCAACTGGCCGATGATGTAAACCCTCCAGGGGGCCAGCGAAGACGTTCCCTGTCCGTGGGCCTTAGTTTAAGCGGCACCACGTACTGGATGAAGGTGGCAAAATTCTGCCACTTCTTTTTCCCTTTTAGCATCCTAACCTTAATGTCTAAATAGATAATACAGTGGTACCTCGAGATACGAGTTTAATTCGTTCCGTAACCTTGAGGCGTGGGAAACTATGAGACGCCCGAGTCGCGGTAAACTGGTGGGTCGTGTGCAGCCGGCCGATCCGCGCGATGACTCCTATCTCTAATGTTGCTCGTATTTCAAAGCAAAAATCGCTCGCTCCACGGCTCGTATCTCAAAAAGCTCGTATATTAGGGCACTCGTATCTCGAGGTGCCACTGTATTCAAGTGCCACGTGCCCCTGACTTGATTAATACTCTTGAGCATTTGCCCCCAGAGTGAACCCACAGGAATTGAGCATTCGCTGTGTGCTGGGCAGCTGGCTAGCTGTCTTCCCGTTAAACCATTTCACTGTGTGGCCCTCGCTCTGTGCCGATGAAGTTGGTGCTCCTGTGACATTTTCCAGTCGCGGGAACCAGGAGCCCCGCCTGGGATTGACGGCCTGTCTTCTGACTCCAAGCTCAGCTTTCTCTCCAAAAACATCTTGTTGGCTCCTCAGACCAACACTTACATTTTCTCTCCCTTGGCTCAGCTCGGCTCTAGGATCCGTGGCTAAGTGGCTAGCTATAGTCCCTTAGTTGCAAACTGCCAACATGTCATGGTCTGTCCTTCTTTAAAAACATCTTGTTTTATGTTTTTACGTAACTGCATGGGCGTTGGAATGAGCTGAAGTTTCGTCATGCGGTTGCACAGATCTTTATTTCTCTTAGAATAAAGTCAGGAGCGATTGTGAAAACATAGTTTGGTCACGTGCTTGTTTCTAGAAGTTGTGCCAGTTGCTAAACCTCTGGGCATCTAGTAACTGTCAGACCCAGGGAGCCATGCCCACCGTCACTGGCTCTGTGTGAAAACAGCCGCTTAGAAAGGTATCCACCGCATGCCTGGTACGTATTTGGCAGGTTATTGCTGCTCCTGCGTTACCTGCAATGGTCACAGTGACCACGCAAGGTGTGTTATTCCGAGTGTGTGGGTGGGGAAACTGAGTGGCCACAGCGGCCTGAGAAAGTCTGAGCCTGTTTTCTAAGTTTCAGTGTATTCCAGGGTTACAGAGAACCGGAATAACCAAACCATGCTCAGAGAGTTTGGAGTTACATTTGTTATGCGCGGGTCCAGAGGAAAATGTCTTCCAAATTCTGGGCCCCAGCATGCAGAAATTTTCCCTGTTTATATGTTTTTACCTTCTTTGTCTCCCAAATATGTGATATTTCCCACTCCTTTGCAAGTTCTTTAAAAGAGCCCCCATGTGCTGAGGCCTTGAGACCTCAACCAAAGGCCTGGCCTGGTGCCAGCAACTGATAATTTTGTCTGGGGAAGGTTTCATGGCCTCACTGAAGTGAGAATAGTCTCATTTCCCTTATTATTTAAGCAAGCAAACATTTACAGAAGCCAAAAAAGCAAGGTTAAAATTTCAAACAGCAGTTTTTATATTACAGTGATACCTCGAGGTACGAGTTTAATTCGTTCCCTAACTTTGAGGCATGGGAAACTGTGAGACACCCAAGTCGCGGTAAACTGGTGGGTCGTGTGTAGCCGGCCGATCCGCACGATTACTCCTATCTCAACTGTTGCTCGTATTTCAAAGCAAAAATCGCTTGCTCGACGGCTCGTATCTCAAAAATCTCCTATGTCAGGGCACTCGTATCTCGAGGTACCACTGTAAATACATGCTTCACCGGATTCTTTTGTAACTGACCGTGACCTTGACATGAATTGATTCAACCCAAACCGCTTTGAATCCGTGATAACTTCCACTGGTCCTATTTTTTCTTTTTTTTTTTCTGGTGAAAAAAAAAAACACCCTATACGTCTTCATTAGGCAGGCACTTCTGCCAACCTTGGTCATCACACCGCTTCAAAACAGTATACGTCTGGGGTTGAAATAAAACCCTTTGCCCCTTGACACCCCGCATGTAGACGTTTTCTCGGGAGTGGGAAGAGGGTCGTCCCCCTCGCGCTGGGCCACGGCTTGCGCGCTGACGCTCCGCTCGCCCCGCAGGTGATCCAGTATGAGATCGGGATCCTGCTCTGCGCCCTCCTGGGCCTGCTCTTTGTCGTCCTCATGCCGGTGGCGGGGCTGTGCTTCTGCCTGTGCCGCTACCACGGCAAGTGCGGCGGGGAAATGCACCAGCGCCAGAAGAAGAACGCGCTGCTCCTGAGGAAGTACTACGCCCTCTCCCTCCTGGTCCTCTGCGTGCTCATAAGGCGAGTGGACGGTGGGCAGCGGCGGCCTGGGGTGGGGGTGGGCGAGGGAGGACAGTCCCGCGTTTTCCCTGTCAGGCCCCGAAGTTTAAAAAATGAAGCAACAGCCAAGACCGGTGTGGCTCAGTGGGACAGAGCGTCGGCCTGCGGACTGAAGGGTCCCAGGTTCGATTCCGGTCCAGGGCGTGCACCTTGCTTGCGGGCACATCTCCAGTGTGGGAGCGTGCAGGAGGCGGCTGATCCATGTCTCTCTCTCTCATTGATGTTTCTGACTTTCTATCCCTCTCCCTTCCTCTCTGTAAAAAATCAACAAAATATATATTAAAAAAAAAAATGAAACAACAGCCGAGACCAGTTTGGCTCAGTGGATAGAGCATCGGCCTGCGGACTGAGGGGTCCTAGGTTCGATTCCGGTCGGGGGCATGGACCTTGGTTGCGGGCACATCTCCAGTGTGGGGCGTGCAGGAGGCGGCTGATCAATGACTCTCTCTCATCAATGTTTCTGACTTTCTATCCCTCTTCCTTCCTCTCTGTAAAAAAATCAATAAAATATATTAAAAAATTTAAAAATAAATAAATAAAAATGAAACAACACCAAAGCCCTCCAAAAACAGGAGAGAGAGAGAACACACAGGTTGGCGCAGGATGGCTCAGAAAGATGTCGCTGTGACCAGAAGTTAGCCGCGTCAGCAAGCTGCCCTAAGCTTCCGGCTCAGTCAGTGTCCATGTTTCTTCACGTTGCAGACATTCTGATGAACCTTAGGCTGCAGGGAGCACTTACCTCCTAGAAAGACACCCCCTCTCCCCTTTTGTCTCTCTTAAAACAATGTTTTTATTGATTTCAGAGAGGAAGAGAGAAGGGGAGGGAGATAGAGGGAGGGAGAGAAAGGGAGAGAGAGAGAAACATCAGTGATGAGGGAGAATCATGGATCGGCTGCCTCCTGCTCACTTCTCACTGTGGAATTGAGCCCACCACCCAGGCGTGTGCCCTGGCTGGGAATCGAACTGTGACCTCCTGGTTCTTAGGTCCATGCTCAACCCCTGAGCCATCTCCCTTCTCTTAAATAGCTACTGGGGACAGGCAGCCTGCAGGAAGCAGAGCAAGTATTTGCTAGTGGATTGGGATGTCCAAGGAGATCTTAAAAGATGGGCACAGTCCCTGAATTTTGCAATTGGAGAATGGAATTAGCTTTTTTTAAAAAATACGTATTTTATTGATTTTCCACAGAGAGGAAGGGAGAGAGCTAGAGAGCTAGAAACATCGATTAGCTGCCTCTTCCACGCCCCCTACTGGGGATGTGCCTGCAACCAAAGTACATGCCCTTGAACAGGAATCGAACCTGGGACCTTTCAGGCCACAGACCGACCCTCTATCCACTGAGCCACACCAGATTCGGCTGGAATTAACTTTATAACAATACACCTACTTTCTTAAATTTGCAATTAAGCTGCTACTCTCTCTTGAAGTCTGGAGCACATGTCACAGTTTAGGATGTTTTTGTTGTGGCTTGCACTGCTGAAAGTTTTCAAACTGACTAGCAGATCTGAAGTACCCCGCTTTTATTTGAGGATGGTGACGTTTTGCTAAGAGTTTAAATCAGATTCCTCCACTGAGGAATGTGCTCTATGACACGGACCGCCTCCTGCTTTCCCTGGTTGTGATGTTCATTCTTTGTCATTCATTCAGCTGGCCTGCAGGCCACAGAAATCAAGTACAGTGAAACATCAGTTCTCAGACGTCTCCCATCTCGAACAATTCGGTTCTTGACCAAGTTGTTCACAGAAAAAATGTCTTTGTTGTCAACCCAAACTTCAGCTTTCAACCTGACCACCCTTTCATGTTTGTTTGAAAACAAACAAAGGAGACAATGTTTTTTCTTTGTTGGTTGGTTGGTTGGTTTTTGCCAATCCATGATTGGCATAATTTTAAAGTATAAAGAGGCCATCAAGAGTGCTAATGTTGCCAAGACCGGTTTGGCTCAGTGGATAGAGCGTCAACCTGGGGACTGAAAGGTCCCAGGTTTGATTCTGGTCAAGGGCAAGTACCTTGGTTGTGGGCACATCCCCAATAGGGGGTATGCAAGAGGCAGCTGATCCATGTCTCTCTCATCGATGTTTCTAACTCTATCCCTCTCCCTTCCTCTCTGTAAAAAATCAATAAGATATATATATATATTTTTTTAAAAGAGTGCTAAGTTGCTAAGGGTGTGAAGGTGCTCACTAAAACAACAATCTAGGCAATTGAATAGCTAGAAAAACTGTTGCCGATTGGATAAAAGAACAGCAGTTAGCAGGCCACAGACAGTGTGGTAGTGTTTCAGAGACTGTGATGTATGAAAAATTCAGTTACGGCTAGTAGGGGGTGGTTCAATAAATTTCAGAAAAGTGTATATTTGTGGCTTACACAGTACATTAGTCATGTACTGTACATACAAAAGGTTAAGACAGGGAATCCTTTGCGGATCTGGAATGGATTAATTCAATTTACATCATCCCTATTGGGGGGAAGAAATGATTCGGAGCTCAAACAAGCCGCTTCTTGAACAGCCTTCTGGGATGAATTAAGTTGGAGAAACGAGATGCCAGGGAACCCCAATTACTTGAGGCTCAGTGACATTTTTAAAACCTTTATTTCACAGAGCACATTGAATTTAGATCTTAATTATAAATAGGAAAATAGTATTTGAGATAGTTTTGTTTAACAAAGTACAGACTAGAAGTTTAAACTTCTTTGCCTTGAATGTTTAAATCTAAAAAAGCTATTTTGATGTCTTCTTTTTAAAACCCCTTTTAGTCGGAACCGGTTTGGCTTAATGGATAGAGCGTCGGCCTGCGGACTGAAGGGTCCCAGGTTCGATTCCGGTCAAGGGACATGCACCTTGGTTGCAGGCACATCTCCAGTGGGGGGCGTGCAGGAGGCAGCTGATCGATGTATCTCTCTCATCAATGTTTCTAACTTTCTATCCTTCTCCCTTCCTCTCTGTAAAAATTCAATAAAATACATTAAAAAATATTTAAAACCCCTTTTAGTTTGCAAGCCTCTTCAGCACCATGAGTTGAATAACAGCTATGTGTTATTTATAAGTAATCAACGTTATCCCAGAAGCGTGGAGGCCAGGGGAATACAAAGATTTCTGTGTTATGAAGAATTAGGTAGGAAGGAGAGGAAAGTAAATCCCAGCAGCAGAAGATGAGGGGAAGGCATGTAAGCAAAAGCAGGTGGCAGAAAAGGACTGAGAAGCGGCTGTTAGCCACAGGCCTACATGGCCTCAGCAGAGACGGATACTGCTGATAATTAATTAAAAAATATATATATTTCATTGATTTTTTTTTTTAGAGAGAGGAAGGGAGAGGGATAGAGAGTTAGAAACATCGATGAGAGAGAAACATTGATTAGCTGCCTCCTGCACATCTACTACTGGGGATGTGCCCACAACCAAGGTACATGCCTTTGACTGGATTCGAACCTGGGACCTTTCAGTCTGCAGGCTGACGCTCTAGCCACTGAGCCAAACCGGTTTCGACTGATAATCTTTATATATGTGTGTGTGTGTTTTTTTAAATTCAGAAATCCCAGCATGGTCATTCACTTGCCTTTTATCAGGTTCAGTTCTATTTTGTGTCTCTGTAGGAAGTGTAACAATTACACTTGGAGTTGGTTTGTCCATTAGTCTTGAGTGCTCTAATTTTTCATCCACCCTTATTTTATTTAAAAAACTTAGGTATTTTTTTCTTTTTTAATTGAGAAAGGGACAGGTGTCAAGGAGAAGGAACCCCTAGTACTATGGAATATAGGTGGTGAGCTTGTCCCTGTGTGTGAGTGTTCACAAAGGCATGCTAGAATTCCACGCACGCCTACATGTGCTGACGTAAGTCTGTGTGACCGTCAGCCAGCGATGGAATTTCCACCTCTCGCTGCACACATGCCTCGCTGCAGACAAAGCCAATTCCCCCTCCTTTCTTTCCCTGGTACCTGTCATCGCCGCATTTTTCAGCATTTCAAGAAAGGTTATAGACAACCAAAAGGACCACGCAGGCCTGTGTTTCTCCCGTCTATGTCTACGCGTCTGAGTGTGATAAATCAGCTCTTGCCAGTTTCCATGGTGAGAATGGAATCCCAGGCACTTTCAGGAAGATGGCTATTTTTCAGAGTTCATTTTTCATAAAGGATGTGACTGTCAGTTCCTGGCTTGGAGGCCACACGGTTCCAGAAGGGAAATGGAACTGGCGTGTCTGAAAATCACGCGATTTTTCTTAACGTGAATGAGAAGGCGAGTTATTTACATTTTAAATTTAATAATTATCTTAAAAAAAATAAGAGTTCAGTGACAGACTGAAAACATGGACTTGGCCTTCATTGGCTAATTTCATTAAGCCAGTAGAAATTGGTAGGAAAAAAAATTACTACGAGTTTCAAAGGTGTGTGGCCTTACTCTTTAAAAGCTTTAAGTATTTACTTTTAAGTGTATATGTGACAAATTTGGTCTGTCCATTACAAAATTCAGAAGATATAATGCTAATTTGTCATAAAAAATGTTAAACATTTCAAGAGATTTTATTATACTGCATAAAAAAGTGCATGTTTTGCCGAAAGCCACTTTGGCTCAGTGGATAGAGCGTCGGTCTGTGGACTGAAGGGTCCCAGGTTCTATTCCGGTCAAGGGTATGTATCCTGGTTGCGGGCACTCCCCAGTGGAGTGCATGCAGGAGGCGGCTGATTGATGTCTCTCTCTCATTGATGTTTCTAGCTCTCTGTCCCTCTCCCTTTCTCTCTGGAAAATCAATAAAATATGTTAAAATCCCAGAAAAATCAATAAAATATATATATAAAATAAAATTTATAAAAAAAACCCACATGTTTTGATAGCTTTTGTGTTTAGATAGAAGTTTCAAATTAGTGATTACAAATGGAAACCAGGTGTTTGTCCTGGTATTTACAGTTTCTTTTTTCTTTGAATAGTTGCTCATATTTAAAATGGGGTGTTTTTACATAATAATGCAGATTTCTACATTTTGGGGAAGATCTGGCAGCTGCCCCATCCCCACCTTCCACCTTTAGCTCCCAAAGGTCTCTGCCACACTCCTTGCCTTCCTGCTTCCTGCCTGCGCAGGTCGGCCTCTGAACTTTCCATGCTTAATTTAAATGTAAAACTTACCAGGTGGCATGGGTCTAAAAATCAGCTTTGACAGTTGCTGATTTCTATCCCAGAGATCTGTTTGGTACAGTTTTTTTTTAAAAAATGACCAACGCTTTCATTTTAATTGGCTCCATAATTGATGGGCAGAAATGTGGGTCTTTTGAAATACTGCGTGCTGCATTGAAATTCTGTGTCATACCGCAACTCGTTTTACTGATTGATGACCTCGTAAGTAAAGGTGTTTATTCAATAAAGCATCGAAGACAGTTTCTGACGTGGACACTCCAGACCTATGGCTAATCTTCCAAATGGACCCAGTGAAACGCAGTCCAGTCGCTAAAACCACCTTCACTGAGCATCCATCACAGGACAGAGACCCCCGTGTTATGTAAAATTGACACAGCAGTTTTTCATCTCTTTTTAGAGAGATTGAGCACGGGTAAAAATGAAGACAAAACAGAGGATAAAGTGAGAAACACCATCAGAGTTTCTGAAGAGCCCTCTGGACTTCCAGGTTCCATGGGGGTGGGGGCCAGGGACAGCCAAGAGGACTTGGACTTGCTGTTCTTTCTCAGGTCCTCTGTGACGACGACAACTTCTTCTTCTTCTTCTTCTTCTTCTTCTTCTTCTTCTTCTTCTTCTTCTTCTTCTTCTTCTTCTTCTTCTTCTTCTTCTTCTTCTTCTTCTTCTTCTTCTTTTTCTTCTTCTTCTTCTTCTCCTTCTCCTTCTCCTTCTCCTTCTCCTTCTCCTTCTTCTTCTTCTAAATATATTTTATTGATTTTTCACAGAGAAGGATAGAGAGTTAGAAACATCAATGAGAGAGAGAGACATCAATCAGCCGTCTCCTGCACATCCCCTACCAGGGATGTGCCCGCAACCAAGGTACATGCCTTTGACTGGCCCACGCTCTATCCACTGAGCCACACTGGTTTCGGCAAGTCCTCTTTGACTTCTTATATGGCACCGTGGGTCTGGAGCATGATGAGTGACAAATAATTTGGACAAGCTGGGGAGAGACAGCCAGGGCCCCGGTGGGAGATCCTGTCATGGGCAGGTGTGTGTAGGTGCCGCACCTGACTTGTCATGGCTGTTTGGCATTTGGCATGATAAGTAAAACTCCAAATGCATTGTTGTGACTCGACTTGTTTCCCTCTTCTGTCCACACTGCTCCAAAGTCGTCATGTTGGGTCATTTGACTTTATTTGGCATGAGCGCACCACTTAACTGTTATTGCCGTGGTATTAAGTAGGTCTCATAAATACCAGTGCAGACTTGAGATGGACAGAAATGGATGATAAGGTGGTCATTCCAAATGGTACCATATATATATATACAAAATAAGAAAAGTGTAATAGGCTAATTAGACTGGACAGCCGAACGACCTTCCAGACATCCTTTCAGACGACCTTCCAGGCAAAGCTGTGGAGGCAAGCTGCCGCAGCTGGGAGGGCCAAGGCAAACTGCCATGGCTGTGAGGGCTGAGCCCCTTGCACGAATTTCGTGCATCGGGCCTCTAGTATAAATATATATGTGTATATATATGTGTGTGTGTGTGTGTGTGTATAAGTATATATATATTTATACACACACATATATATTTATACACACACACACATATGTATATATCCTATATCGTATATAATAAAAGGTAATATGCAAATTTATTCTAATAGCGGAACATCTGGAACTACCGGTTCCTATGCTGTGCACTGACCACCAGGGAGAAGACACTCAATGCAGGAGCTGCCCCTGGTAGTCAGTGTACTTCCACAGGGGAGTGCCGCTCAGCCAGAAGCCGGCTCCTGGCTGGTGAGTGCAGCGGTGGTGGCGGAAGTCTCTCCTGCCTCCACAGCAGCACTAACGATGTCCATCTAATGGCAGGGAGCAGGCCTAAGCCGGCAGGTGGACATCCCCAGAGGGCTTCTGGACTGTGAAAGGGATGTCTGACTGCCAGCTTAGGCCCAGTACCCCGGGGAGTGGCCTACGCTGGCAGGTGGACATCCTCTGAGAGGTCCCAGACTGCGAGAGGGCACAGGCCGGGCTGAGGGACCCCCACCCCACCCGTAGTGCATGAATTTTCGTGCACCGGGCCTCTAGTGTGTGTGTGTGTGTGTGTGTGTGTGTGTGTGTTGGTGTGTGTGTGTATGTATTTAAAGATTACCATCAGCATGAGCCCACACTTAAAAAATAAAATTCATAGACATCCTGTACCCCTCTCTCTCTGGCTTGAGAAGCACTTACCTAATTTTCAATTTTGTGCTACCAGCACAAAAGGAACTCACAGGAGGAGAGTGGCTTTCTCTGATTCGCACAGTAAGCGTTCACGGTAATAGTGGCAAAATCTCGTTTCTCCTCTAGTACACATTCCACTGGGACTCGGTAAACCTGAGAAACACTGTTCAGTATGGTGTGTTACAGACTTTTTTGAGTTGGTTTGGGAAATCTCATGCACCTGTGTGATGCTGCTATAGGGAAATGTTTTTTTAAAATATATTTTTATTGATTTGTACAAAGGAAGGGAGAGGGATAGAGAGTTAGAAATATCAATCAGCTGCCTCTTGCACACCCCCTACTGGGGATGTGCCCGCAACCAAGGTACATGCCCTTGACTGGAATCGAACCTGGGACCTTTTAGTCCGCAGACCGACGCTCTATCCACTGAGCCAAACCGGTTTCAGCTATCGGGAAATGTTTTAAGTGAGACTGGCGAGGAACGGATGCTCCTTGGAATGAACGATGGCTGTAAACTGGCTGAATGAATGTCTGTTTTCCCAAGACTGAGATGTCTCGTGGGGACACAGAACCTCTGATGCAAAAACGGACACCTGGCCAGCCTACCTGTACATATATGAATGCATAAAGCCCGAGACATTGCTTTTGGTGCAGGCTTAGGGTAGTATTCTGCATCAGAATTTCCTACCCAGAGTTTGCCTATTATTTGCCAAATTTGGTTCTGTTAAGACTTCGTTCTACTATTTTGAATGGTTGCCAACTTAACAGTGTGGTTACTGACTTCTTATGTTTATGTAATTCTTATCTGCCACCTAGTGGCTATGTTTAGCAAAGCCGTGGCAATTGCCATTTTTAAATGTGACATTTCATGTTCTGACTAAGGCTTTGACATAAAAACAAACGGATTGGTCAAGTTAACTTAAGTCAGGAGATTGTTAGTAACTAGTCAACTTTAAAAGTTCCCAGAATGATTAAATGTAGACCATTTTTTGGGCTTGAAAAACGTGTTGTGTTTTCATGTAGAGGATCCTTTTGGAAAGTGTTTTCGAAAGTCTTTATGGAAGTGTATTTCCCACGATGGAAAGTGTCCCTGGCACAAATACATATTCACGAGTTTCTAGGAAGTGAGCAGACCAATTACATCATTATCTACCTCTCCCCAAGTATAACCACAGCTTTACGCAGCATCACTCTGCACGGTTCTGGGCTTTATGTAAAATGGCACAGTCAGGCATGTATCTTTCATACAGCTTTCATACAGCATTGTACAGCTAAGCTGACTCATGTTTCTTTTCAACCTAGACAGTACAAAAACTAACAGAGATGATTAGAGAAACCGCAACTAATAGAAAGCCCAAAGCGGTCTTATCATTTTGGTATTTTGCCTGATAGTCTTCTTTGTGTGTGTATTTGTCTGTGTGTGTATTTGTGTGTGTGTTTGTGTGTGTGTTTGTGTGTGTGTATTTGTCTGTGTGTGTTTATGTGTGTATGAGTGTGAGTGTGTGTATGTTTGTGTGTGCAAATGTGTGTGTATGAATGTGTGTTTGTGTGTGAGTATGTGTATGTGTTTATGTGTGAATGTGTGTGTGAGTGTGTGTGTTTGTGTGTGAGTGTGTGTTTGTGTGTGTGTGAGAATGCATGTGTGTTTGTGTGTTTATGTGTGTGTTTGTGTGTGTGTATGTGCTTGTGTGTATGTGTGAGTGCACACACACTGCACGGGAGGGTGTGCACCTGCAATCACATCTATAGGGAACACAGCTGTTGCACACTCTGCTGCCTCGTACGCCTTGTCAGCCGCTGCTTCCCAGACATTGTTCCATGTCTTCCGTTCACCGTTTGCCAGAACAGCGCCTCCTACCAGTCACTGGGTCTTCCCTGAGCAGACGGGACCCGCTCTGCGGCCATGTGGTGGCGGTGGTGGGGGTCATGGCATCAGGGCTGGAGGCCGCAGCCATGGAGGGAGGATTGCCTGGGAAGGGTGTCCCGTCCCTCTGGCCCTGCCCGTCAGCGTGCTCCCGCACCGGCCATCCAATGCTCTTCTCCTCCTGTGCTCCCCGCAGCATCGGCATCATCTATGGCTTCACGGCCAACCTCTACCTCCGGACTCACCTCAGGAAGACCCGAGCCCTGGCCGAAAGCAACTTCAGGGACCTGAGGACGCTCCTGAACGAGACTGAACCAGTACGAGCCCGTCTGTGTCCCGTGGTGTTGGGTGTTCGGGGCCTCTCAGCGTTCCGGTGTCTGTCTGAAATCTCATTCAGACCTTGTGTGTGTGTGTGAATGTGTGTGACTGTGTGTGTATGAATGTGTGTGTGTTTGTGTGTGAGTATGTGAACCCATGTAGACAGGTGCCATCTTTCCATGTGGTAGATGAAGGAATAAACGCCACGCACGTGATGTCTAAAACAGTTCAAAAGCACGACTTCAAAATCGATGTCATTTTATTTTTATTTTACTAAGGTACCATAAAATACACTAGTGTACTACACATCATAAAAGTGCTTCACCATTCTAAGGATCTCATGATTTTTTTTTTTAATAGAAAAAAATCTTGGGTACCATTATCCAGTGTAGTTAGCTCTCCACTGTTTTGCATGAAGTTACCTTTGTCATGAAAGCTTTGTTCTTTTTTTAAAAAATATATTTTATTGATTTTTTACAGGGAGGAAGGGAGAGGGATAGAGAGTCAGAAACATCGATGAGAGAGAAACATTGAGCAGCCGCCTCCTGCACACCTCCCATTGGAGATGTGTCTGCAACCAAGGTACATGCCCTTGACTGGAATCGAACCTGGGATCTTTCAGTCCGCAGGCTGACGTTCCATCCACTGAGTCAAACCGATTTTGGCTTTGTTCTTTTTAAAAAAATATATATTTTATTGATTTTTTTGTAGAGAGTAAGGGAAAGGGATAGAGAGTTAGGAACATCAATGAGAGAGGAACATTCATCAGCTGACTCCTGCAGGCCCCCTACTGGGGATGTGAGATTAGAGAAGCTACTTTTATCCATTGCTTGACAGCATCACCCAGAGAGAAGCGTCTCGTTTCCCCAAGCCGGGAATAAAAATTCATAACATTTCCACCTGTCACTCTAAAGACTCCTTTTTTTCCGAAGACGTTGGCAGAATTAAACACATTGCTTTCCCAAACTTGGGAGGGTAGTGAACTGTTATGACTTTGGGGGAAGTGTGTCAACTTCAAAATACATGAAGAGCTTTGAAGAAGGCTTTACAAAACAGAGCAGAGGCGAAACCGGTTTGGCTCAGTGGATAGAGTGTAAACATCTCCAAGCACCTACTTCCTTTTAAACAATGCTCT
Organism: Lasiurus borealis; assembly: GCA_004026805.1. NCBI lineage: Eukaryota > Metazoa > Chordata > Mammalia > Chiroptera > Vespertilionidae > Lasiurus > Lasiurus borealis. Next base: position 42,022 of record PVJN01002078.1, read on the forward strand.
GGTTTGAGATAATTTTCAAAAAAATATTTTTGTTCATTTCAGAGAGGAAAGGAGAGGGGGAGAGAGAGAGATAGAAACATCCATGAGGAGGGAGAATCATGGATTGGCTGCCTCCTGCGAGTCCCACAATGGGGATGGAGCCCAAAACCTGGGCATGTGCCGTTGACCAGGAATTGAACCTGTGACCTCAGGGTTCAACCACTGAGCCACACCGGCCAGATTGGGATAATTGTACGTGAGGTCTCTCTTTTATTGCGGTTTTGGACTTTACGTGAGACAGTTGCATGTTATTTTATTTACGTTTACTGGATTCCTTGGGGGTGGCCTTGTTTAATAAGAGTACCATTCTGTAACACGTCATCCGTATTTTGTTTATCTTGTCTTAGCAAATAAACTACGTGCTGGACCAGTACACCACCACGAAGAAAAGGGCCTTCTCAGATCTGAAGAGTAAGTGACATGGCCAGTGGCCTCAAGGTTCTCATGTGGGCCAAAGATTGGGACGGCTACGTCCCCTAAAACACAGGCTTGGTGACCGATGCTATTTCTGCCATTTCTTTTTAAAAATATATATATATTATTGATTTTTTTACAGAGAGAAAGAGAGAGGGATAGAAAGTCAGAAACATCGATGAGAGAGAGACATCGATCAGCCGCCTCCTGCAGGCCCCACACTGGAGATGTGCCTGCAAGCAAGGCACAGGCCCCCAACCGGAATCGAACCTGGGACTTCTCAGTCCGCAGGCCGACGCTCTATCCTCTGAGCCACACCGGTTTCGGCTCTTTCTGCCTTTTCTGTGTGAGAGGAGGGGAAGACAGGAGAGGCCTTCCCCAGAGTTCGTGCCGGCTGGCAGGGTGCCGCTCCCTCCGGCCGGAGACCCAGCCTTCACGGAGAGAAGGCTTTTATCTCATTGTCGTCACCGGGCCTGTCCTCCACGGCCCCTGAGCGGGAGGAGCGGGTCTCTGCCAGGTTCCTTGTTGAAGGCAGACCTGGGCCCCCGAGAAGCCAGGGGGCTGTGGAAGCAGTGGGGGAGGGAGGGGGGAGAAGGGGGTACGCTGCTCCTCCCTGCTAGCCCTCAGGCAGCTTCCTCGCAGCCTGGCGCAGCGGCTCTCAGCCTGGGGCTGTGCGCCTCTCCTCGGCCATGTCTGGCAACATCCGGGGCCATTTCTGGTTGTCCCGCTGGGTGAGGGGGGCGGGCAGGGGCGCTGGCCTCTGTTGGGAGAGACCAGGGATGCCGCTTCAAATCCCACAATGCACATGACAAACAGCGCCCCCCTCCAGCAAAAGAATGACGCAGCCCCGCGTGGCCATGGTGCCCAGGCTGAGCAGCCCTGGTCTGGCCAGGGGCATCGGCCGCCGGCGCTCACAGCTGAAGATGACGGTGGTCCATCTGCATGTCACTCTTTTATCAGACAGGATAATCTTGCAGCGGTTCTCAACCTTTTTTAATGCTCTGACCTTTTTTTTTTTTTAATATATTTTATTGATTTTTCACAGAGAGGAAGGGAGAGAGATAGAAAGTCAGAAACATCGGTGAGAGAGAGACATCGATCAGCCGCCTCCTGCACGCCCCACAGTGGAGATGTGCCCGCAACCAAGGTACATGCCCCCGACCGGAATCGAACCTGGGACCTTTCAGTCTGCAGGCCGACGCTCCATCCACTGAGCCAAACCGGTCTCGGCAATGCTGTGACCTTTTAATACAGTTCCTCATGTTGGTGGTGACCCCCAATCATAAAATTATTTCCGTTGCTACTTCATCACTGTCATTTTGCTACTGTTTATGAATCATCATGTAAATCTCTGTTTCCCGGTGGTCTTGGGTGACCTTGCTAGCAGTTTCCAACCTGTGGGTCTGCTGCTATAGAGCCTAAGACCATCAGAAAACACTGATATTTACATTATGATTCATTAATAGTAGCAAAATCACAGCGATGAAGTAGCAACGGAAATAATTTTAAGATTGGGGGTCACCACCACATGAGGAGCTGCATTAAAAGGTCACAGCATTAAAAAAAGGTTGAGAACCGCTGGGATAGAGGCCTGGTGCACGGGTGGGGGCCAGCCAGTTTGCCCTGAAGGGTGTCCCGGATCAGGGTGGGGGTTCCCTTGGGGCGTGGGGTGGCCTGGGTGAGGGGCCTGTGGTGGTGGTTTGCAGGACGGCCACGCACCCTGCAACCCAAGCGGAGGCCCTGGTATCTGGGATTGATTTCTCTTCTACAATTGAAACTGTAGCCTGGAGCAGAGCCAAACCTTCTGCTGGCTCAGCTCATTGAAACTTCGTTGTCTTAAGCGGAGTCTCTGCCCATTAATTTCTCACGGGGTCACAGGAGGTGCTGGGGGGTGGGGGGGCTTTGAAAATACTCGACACCCAGCCCAGGTCTAGAATAAAAACGGGGTGTCACGGCGGGAGAGACCAAAGGTGATCCTCTGCGCACAGCACCCCGCGTGGCCGGGAGCAGGTGCGGGAAGAGAGCGGGAAGGACACGGGGCAGCCCTCACACACACCCCTTCTGCCTATTTGCGTTTAGACATTAAGGTGCTGCTCGGAGGCGACATTCAGGATCACCTGAAGGCTACAGCGATGCCCCTTCTCGACAACATGATGGCCATGGCGGAGGGTGAGTGCGGGGGGGGAGGGGGGGGGCCGGGCCGGGGGGCCGGGCCGAGGTGCTGGCGGGGGTGTTTCCCCGCAGGCTCGAAGGCCCGGGCCGCCCCGGCTCCCTCTGCCTTCTCCCGGGTTCCCCTCCGGCCTGGCCCGGACTGGGAATCCGAACTGCGAGCGTCTGGTGGTGCCCAGGCCGCTGTCTAACCGCTGAGCTACAGCCGCCGGGCTTGGTTCCGCTCTTTCCTTCGCCCCCGAAAGAACAGGCTCTGTAAAGTGAAAATACACGTGATACAGCGGTACCTCGAGATACGAGTGCCCTAACAGACGAGATTTTTGAGATACGAGTTGTCGAGCGAGCGATTTTTGCTTTGAAACTCGAGCAACAGTTGAGATAGGAGTCATCGCGCGGATCGGCCGGCTGCACACGACCCACCAGTTTACCGCAACTCCGGCATCTCATAGTTTCCCACGCCTCAAGGTCACGGAACGGATTAAACTCGTATCTCGAGGTACCACCGTATATGCAAAGTCGACGGTGCGAGTGAACAGAGATACTGGTTTTAATAAAACCGCCGCCGGACAGACTACCCCCCGGGCCCTTCCCGAGGTGGGGAAACTGTCCGTGCTCCGGGCCAGGTGCTCACAGCCCTGTGGGCGGGTGTCCGGCCCCTGCCTCTCACCAGCTCAGGACAGCACGGCCCCGATGCCGTTTCTCTGGTTCAGGGTCAGGGCACGGGGAAGAGGTGGAGCGGGGGACTCGGACCCCAGGCTGGTGGTACAGCCCGCGTTGTGCCCGGACCAGCCGGGATGGCGTGTGGGTCCCCTCGGGAGGGTGAAGGCGCAGGGCTGCTCCGTGCCGCCCGGGGCAAGGCCTCGGAGCGTCACGGGAGGAGGGAGCGTTGGGGATGTGGGGTCGGGAACTGGCGTGGCCGTGGCAGGACCTCGGGGGGGGGGGGCACGCCCCCGGTGAGCTGTGCACTTGGGATACTTGCCTGTCAGGATCTCTTCTGGCTGCCAAACTCTGAATCGCCCCATTGGCGTGGTTCGGCGGTTGAGCATCAACCTGTGTATGAGTCGGGAGGTCACAGTGTGATTGCTGGTCAGGGGGATGCTCCAGGTGCCACACACTGAGTGGCCGAGAGCAGGAGTGGGACAAGGGCAGGAAGGACATGGGATGCCCCTTCTGAAATCAATAATAATAAACATATATATACACACACACACATACACACACACACACACACACACATATATGCACATATATACTAGAGGCCTGGTACATAAAATTCATGCATGGGGGAGAGTGGGGGAGAGGGTATCCTTTAACCCAGCCGGCTCCCTCTCCCATCTGGGACCCCTTGAGGGATGTCTGACTGCACATCCCCTCTCACAATCCAGGACTGTTGGCTCCCAACTGCTCATCTGTCTGCCTTTTCCTGATTGCCCCTAACAGCTTCTGCCTGCCAGCCTGATCATCCCCTAACCACTCCCCTGCCAGCCTGTTTGCCCCTAACTGCCCTCCCCTGCAGGCCTGGGTTTCCCCCAACTGCCCTTCCCTGCAGGCCCGGTCACCCCCAACTTCCCCCCTCTGCCGGCCTGGTCACCCTTAATTGCCCTCCCCTCAGGCTTGATCACCCCCAACTGCCCTCTCTTGCAGGCCTGGTTCCTCCCAACGGCCCTCCCCTGCTGGCCTGATCGCCCACAACTGCCCTCCCTTTCAGGCCTGGTCCCTGCCAACTGCCCTCCCCTGCTGGCCATCTTGTGATGGCCATCTTATGTCCACATGGGGGCAGGATCTTATGTGCTGGGGTGATGGTCAATCTGCATATTACTCTTTTATTAGATAGTATAGAGGCCTGGTGCATGGATGGGGGCCAACTGGTTTGCTCTGAAGCGTGTCCTGGATCAGGGTGGGGGTTTCCTTGGGGCATGGGGTGGCCTGGGCGAGCAGCCTGTGGTGGTTTGCAGGCTGGCCACGACCCCCAGAGACCCAAACGGGGGCCCTGGTCTGGGTTTATTTATCTTCTACAATTAAAACTTTGTAGCTTGGAGCAGAGCCAAGCCTTCTGCTCGCACAGCCATTGAAACTTCGTTGCCTTAAGCGGAGGCCTGGGCCCGCCAGGGTTTGTGGAAAGCTTGGCTTCCTCCATCGCCAGGGACAACCCCAGCCTCCCTCCTGCTCTCTCTGTGGGCGTAGCCATCTTGGTTGGGTTAATTTGCATACTCACTCTGATTGGCTGGTGGGTGTAGCAGAGGTATGGTTAATTTGCATATCACTGTTTCATTAGATAGTATATATATACACATATATATACATATATATATGTGTGTGTGTGTGTGTGTGTGTGTGTATATATATATATATATATATATATACACACACACACACATACACTTTTTTTTTTTAAGTGGATGCCATGTGTTTGGTGGGGAACCTGACCTTTGCCCCATGGTTTGGACAAGTTTTCATCTTGGAATTGGAATTCTCTTTGGATCCAAGGCCATTAAAACACATTCATTTTCCTCTCCAGCGCCTCATGCGTCGGTATTAAAGTCCTATTACTGTGTAGCTGGGCCACATGAGTGAACCTTTGGCCTCGGGTGTTGCCTGGGCTGTTTAAAACGCGCTTAAGAAACTGCTTCAGCAGTATTTTTCCTGAACGTTCTCAGCGGCCTGACGCGTTAAGCAGCCTCCGGAGAGAGCAGGGGCAGGCAGAGTTATTTGCGCCGATCGCATCTGAGCCGCCCTCGGGGATCCGTAAAGGCTCACAGCGTGCCGTGAGCTGGCTAAACGTTCCCGGACTGGAGCGGAGAGCCGGGAATCTCTTTCCCTGCCTTCAGGCACACGATGCGGGCGGCCTTGGCAGGCCTGGCGTGGCTCCCAGCGTGCTGACCCACTGGGTGTCGTACAGACATACCACGCCTCGCAACCCCGGGGGGAAATGTGTATATTTCCGCCTCGGTCCTCAGAGTGGTACCCGCGACCCGGAATGTTCATAGATGGCGCCCAGGCGGACATGTGGTCTCTGGGCCACCAGGTTCTGTTACCATCCATCACTTTTTGTTGTTGCCGTTTGTTTCTTGCCTTAAAGTAACTTTCCTTGAAGTCAGAGTGCTCAGGTAAAGCATGAGAATTAACCACACAGCGTGAAAACGAGGTGTGTGTGTGTGTGTGTGTGTGTGTGTGTGTGTGTGCGCGCGCTCGCTGTGCCATGTGAGTGTGTTCGGGTGTGCTCTTGTGTGCTTTCTTTTTTTTAAAAAAATATACATATATTTTTTTTACAGAGAGGAAGGGAGAGGGAGAGAGAGCTAGAAACGTCGATGAGAGAGAGACATCGATGAGCTGCCTCCTGCACGCCCCCTCCTGGGGATGTGTCCACAACCAAGGTACATGCCCTTGACCGGAATGGAACCCGGGACCCCTTCAGTCCGCAGGCCGACGCTCTATCCGCTGAGCAACACCGGTCTCGGCTCTTGTGTGCTTTCTGTTGTGTGCTTCTAGTGGCAGCCGTGTTGTTTCTTGTTTGCCTGGGGTAGCTGTTTATTGAGTCTCCAAGGTGAGCGGGTACCAGCTCCATCGTTCGCTGGTAATTCTGGGAGGGAGACGGAGGACAGGAGACATGCAAAGCCCGGAGATGAGAAGCCGATCCGGTCTTGAGTGTGGTGACGGCCTCACATGTTGTTCCGCTGCACTCGGAACGCCATTCAAGGGAGAGGATGGTTTGGAGCGGACTTTAAGGTTTGCTGTGCAGACAAGGAGGTGGACTTTGGGACCCAGGGTCATCCCGTCCCACCCCCTGCCCCCCCCGGGAGCCTTCCGGGTCTCATCAAAGCTGAGGTTCCAAAGTGGAGACATGGGCAGAGCCATCTCCTAAGGCAGCGGTTTTCAACCTGTGGGTTGAGACCCCTTTGGGGGGTCGAACGGCCCTTTCACAGGGGTCGCCTAAGACCATCGGAAAATGCAGATATTTACATCACGATGCGTCACAGTAGCAAAATTTCATGGTTGGGGGTCACCACCACATGAGGAACTGTGTGCAAGGGTCGCGGCCTTAGGAAGGTTGAGAACCACTGTCCTAAGGGCAAGCCTGATGGGCGCAGCCTAGAACCACAGACTCTCCTGGGGACCAGGAGGTGACCTGACAGCTTTCTCCCTTACAGACGAGGAAACGGAGGCCCCAGAGGTGGCGGAGTTTGACAGAGGCACTGTTACCTGGCAGGAGCAGAACTGGGATTAGAGGAGACCTCAGACTACTTTTTTTTTTAATATATTTTATTGATTTTTTTCACAGAGAGGAAGGGAGAGGTATAGAGAGTTAGAAACATCGACGAGAGGGAGACATCAATCAGCCGCCTCCTGCACGCCTCCTACTGGGGATGTGCCTGCAACCAGGATACATGCCCCTTAACCGGAATCAAACCTGGGACCTTTCAGTCCACAGGCCGACGCTCTATCCACTGAGCCACACCGGTTTCGGCTCAAACTACTTTTGATTCCACCACGTGGAAGCAGTAAAGTGTGTGTGTGTGTGTGTGTGTGTGTGTGTGTGTATTGTGTTAGCACTCACACTCACTTGGTAGCCCAGGAAAGTGGGGGAAACGCATTTTTCAAGGGCCTTCTCCCTTTGCCAGCAATACCCGCACTCCACCTTATGCCTGTCCGCATTTAAATTCCCCGCCATGTCCCGTGGGGGTGGGGGTGGGGGGTGGGAGTGGGGGGAGGGGTTGAGTCACCGTGAAAAGAATTGTCACCCGCTGCTTCCCTGGTCCTGAGTGTGGAGCTCCATGCACCGGAGAGGTCAGGGTTGCAAACACGTATTAGGGATTTCTGTGTCTAAGGGGGGGTTCCAGGCTGCGGGGTCCCCAGAATAAGACGACGGTCTCCCTGCCATCGAGGAGGTTCAGTCGGGTCTTCTCATCTCCACATTTCCTGATGAGCATGGTGTGGGGTGGGGGGGGGGGGGGGAGGTCAGCATTTGAGGAAACTGCCAGCAAAATGTTCAGGATTCAGCCCTGACCGGTTTGGCTCAGTGGATAAGAGCACTGGTCTTCGGACTGAAAGGTCCCAGGTTCGATTCCGGTCAAGGGCATGTACCTTGGTTGGGGGCACATCCCCAGTAGGAGGTGTCCAGGAGGGAGCTGATCGATGTTTCTCTCTCATCAATGTTTCCAACTCTTTATCCCCCTCTCCCTTCCTCTCAGTAAAAAAAAAAAAAAAAAATCAATAAAATATACATTTAAAAAAATATTCAGAATTCAGCTTCTAGTTACTGCATATATAAGACAGACTGGGCATATAAGACGGCCCCCAGCTTTTCCAGTTAAAATACAAATTTTGGGATACACTCGCCCTGTAAGATGACCCCCTGCGTATAAGATGACCCCCGACTTTTGAGAAGATTTTCCTTGGGTTAAAAGGTCATCTTTATACACCAGAAAATACGGTACATGGCCTATGCATATAGGGAAGCCTGGGTCTGCACCCAGACCTGTCTGAATCCCAAACCATGCTCTTCCCTGTTCCTCTGCCCTTACTTCCAGCTGTTTGAGTTGCCACAGCAGAAGGTGGGTGAAAACTGCTTTGGGGTGGAGATGCTAGCTGGTCTGGGCTGACCTCTTTAAAAAAAAAAAAAATTATAGGTTTCTGAGAGAGGAAGGGAAAGGAAGAAGAAGAAACATCCATGATGAGAGAGAATCATCGATCGACTGCCTCCTGCACGCACGCCCCACACTGGGGAATCGAGCCTGCAACCTGGGCACGTGCCCTGGACTGGGAATCGAACCATGACCTCCTGGATCAGAGGTCGATGCCTAACCACTGAGCCAGGTCGGCTGGGGCCGGGCTGGCCTCTTTAAGGCCTGGTGATGCTGGGGCCAGCGCCACCTCTTCCTGAGGCTGCCACGCCCTGCCCGGTGGGTTAGTTACCGCCCCACCCAGATGTCCCCATCGAGTTCCCCAAGCGGGGAGGGGGAGGCAGAGCTGGTCGCAGGAGGAGGGGGACGGGGGCTCCCAGGAGCACTTGGGGGACCCGTAGACGGGAAGTGGGTGCCCCGCCCTGAAGCAGACCGTGTTCCCGCCCACAGAGATCGAGGCCACCGGGTTTCTCCTCCAGTTGGTGAACAAAACCTTGGAGGAGGAGAAGAAATTCATCGAGGCGATCTACAGAAACCTCCAGGCCGTGAAACGCGACATGGAGCGCTCCCTCAGGGACCCCGTGTGCTCCAGACCCCCCGAGAGCGCCAAGTGCAATTCCATTGCGATGACCCTGGGCCAGCTGGACAGCAACATCAACCTGGGCCGGGTGAGGGGGCGACCCGGGCGCGGGCAGGGCAGGGTCTTTGGGCAACTGGGCAGGGCTCGGCGGGGGGGGGGGGGGGTGTGCCCGCCCCCGGGGGCACAGCGCCTGGGCTCTGCCCGCCTGCCCAGCACCTGGTCACCACCGGGCTGGCCGCAGTGCGGGGGGGGAGGGGGGGAAGTGGGAGGAGGCCCCTCTGGGAGAGTTGTCCAACTGGACAAAACAGCACAGTGAACCCAACTTTATATATTTTATTGATTTTTTACAGAGAAGAAGGGAGAGGGATAGAGAGTTAGAAACATCAATGAGAGAGAGAGAGACATCGATCAGCCGCCTCCTGCACATCCTCCACTGGGGATGTGCCCGCAACCAGGATACATGCCCTCGACCGGAATCGAACCTGGGACCTTTCAGTCCGCAGGCCGACGCTCTATCCACTGAGCCAAATGGGTTTTGGCTGAACCCAACTTTAAAAAAAAAGAAAAGAAAAGAAAAAGGGAGCAGAATGCGTATTTTAAAAAATTCTGTATTGTTTAAAGTATTACATAAATCCCCGCGCGCCCCCCCCCCCTTTGACTTCTCGGCCACTCCCGACCCCCAGCCCATGCCCTCAGCCCCCTAATGTCTGTGTCCAGTGGTGATGCTCAGATGTATGCATACACGTCCTTTAGTTGATCTCTCATCCCCAACCCCCCGCCTTCCCTCTTGGGTTGGACGGTCTGTTTGACGCTTCTGTGACTCTGGCTCTAGTTTTTTGTTCGTCAGTTTAGGTTGTTCATTAGATTCCACAAATGAGTGAGATCATGTGAGATTTACCTTTTTTTCTGAGTGGCTTATTTCGCTTAGCATCATGTCCTTACGTCCCATCCATGCTGTCGCAAATGGTAAGAATTCCTTCTTTTTATAGCAGCGTAGTATTTCATTGTGTAGATGTACCATAGTTTTCTGATCCACTCATCTGCTGACGGGCACTTAGGCTGTTTCCAGATCTTAGCTCTGGTGAATTGTGCTGCTGTGAACATTGGGGTGCATATATCCTTTCTGATGGGTGTTTCTGATTTCTTGGGGGTATATTCCCAGAAGTGGGATCACTGGGTCAAATGGGAGGGCCATTGTTAATTTTTTGAGGAAACTCCATATTTTTTTCCACGGTGGCTGCACCCATCTGCATTCCCACCAGCAGTGCCCGAGGGTTCCTTTTTTTCTGCATCCTCTCCAGCGCTTGTCCAGAATGCATTTTTATAAACCTTTAAAAGCTACACTGTATTTTGGGATGATGTGCCTGGTACAGTGACTACATGTGCCTAAAATATAAAGTAATTTCTCCTATTCCCAGAGAAAAGATGAGGTAAAAGAATTGGGAGCCTCTTGAATTTGTAAAGTTCTGGGATATAGATAAAATAATATAGATAAAATAATCTCGTGGTCTTTATCGAGATAGTGATAGAGATACACACCACATTGGCATGAATCAGTATTTTAACATAGCCGCATTTTCGCCATTTTCATATTTCATGCATCAGTTTTACTTCACACCCAGCATCTGTGTCTTCATCGTTACTACAGTCACTTTCGTCATCGTCGTCAAACAGTCTTTCAGAGCTCACAGATTGCGCGTTTAAGTTGAGTCCTTTGGGGCAATGTTTTATGACGGCATGTTTTCAAACATGCAGACAGCCTGCTGGAATAGTGCCAGGACCCCCTGTCTACACCCTTTATTCAGATCCACCAACTTGTCAACGTTTGCCTCCATTTGCTTGATCATATTATTTTATCCACTTATCTGCTTACTGGAGTCCCCGGTGCATGAAATTTGTGCACTGAGGTCGGGGGGAGAGGGGGTGGGTTTGGGGGGTCCCTCAGCCCAGCCTGCACCCTCTCCCATCTGGGATGCCTCGGGGATGGGGCCTAAACTGGCAGTTGGACATCCCTCTTGCAATCCAGGACCCCTGGCTTCTAACCACTTGCCTGCCTACCAGCTGGGTCGCCACCTAACCACTCCCCTGCCAGCCTCATGCCCCCAACTGTCCTCCCCTGCTGGCCTAATCACCCCCAACCACCTCTGCCTTGGCATAAAAATGATAGGTATAAAATGATAGGCATTTTGTTCTCAGCTGTTGGCAGGAAAGTCGCTGCATTGGGCCTTTTTGCCCTTAAATATTTCCTGAGCTTACATGGTAAATAATACCGTTATCAATGTGAGGACATATACCATTGGCCTACTCCTACCATCTAACCCACAGTGTATATTCAGATTTTTGCCAATTTTTCTCAAAATGCCTTTTTTTTCTCATTCAGTCTAAGGTCCAGTCCAGGATCACATGTGGTTTTTGGTTTTCATGTTTCTTTTGTTTCTTCAATCTGAGACAGTGTCTGAGTCTTTTTCTCACGTCATTGACATTTAAAAAAATATATATATTTGTATTGATTTCAGAAAGGAAGGTGAGAAGGAGAAAGAGATAGAAACATCAATGATGAAAGGGAATCATTGATCAGCTGCCTCCTGCACGCCCCCTACTAAGGATCGGCCTGAAACTGGGCATGTGCCCTTGACTGAAAGTGGACCGGGGGTCCTTCAGTCCGCAGGCCAATGCTCTATCCACTGAGTCAAACCAGCTGGGACTACATTGACATTTTTTTAAGACTACAGGCATTTATTATACAGAATGACCGTCAGTTTATGTTTGTCTGATGTTCCCTCATGATTAGATTTAATGTATGCACATTAGTCAAGATATCACAAAAACGATACTGTGTCCTTGATATATCATGTCGGAAGGCATGGGAGATTTGTCTCGGTATTGGTAAGACAGAGGACCCTTTAAATCCACGCATGATATGAAATGAAAAGTTTATTCCAGACCATGCACCAAGAGAACTACGGACTGTATTACTTTTATTCTTTTTAAAATATACTTTATTGATTTTTCACAGAGAGGAAGGGAGAGAGATAGAGAGTTAGAAACATCGATGAGAGAGACATTGATCAGCTGCCTCCTGCACACCACACCCCTTACTGGGGATGTGCCTGCAACCAGGACACATGCCCTTGACTGGAATGAAACCTGGGGCTCTTCAGACTGCAGGCCGATGCTCTAGCCACTGAGCCAAACCGGTTTAGGCCGTATTACTTTTAAATGTGTTTTTGAAAGGTGGTTTATTCCGCAACATTCAGTACCTGAGGTCACCCCTATTCAGTCTGTGTTCATTTTCTCTCCCTCCCGAGGCAGGAGACCTCCCCCCTCTAAAATCAGTGCTTGAGACAGGCCATTCTGAGCCAATTGTGTTTTCCCCACACGTGACTCTGTTGTTCACAAGAAATAGAGATCACGCCCTACCATACAGAGGCCTTGGGACGTGGATATAAGATGACAAGTGAGCCGAAACTGGTTTGGCTCAGTGGATTAGAGCATCGGTCTGCAGACTGAAAGGTCCCAGGTTCGATTCTGGTCAAGGGCATGTACCTTGGTTGCAGGCGCATCCCCAGTAGGGGGCGTGCAAGAGGCAGCTGATCCATGTCTCTCATCGATGTTTCTAACTCTGTTTCTCTCCCTTCCTCTCCGTAAAAAAATCAATAAAATATATTAAAAAAAAAAAAAAAAGATGACAGGTGATTTGGGAGGTAACCACCTTATCTTCTGTTGTGTTTCCCACCTCTCAGCTCCACTCGTTGGATAAGGAAACGAATCGCATTAATGCCATTATGCAGACTAATCTCTCCAGTCTGGTCCAAATGGTATGTTATCTGGGAAGCGGACAGTCGCTCGTTTGAAAGAGTAGACGGATGCATCCGAAAACAGGTCGACCGCACAAAAGCAGCGAGGGTCTGGAGGGGGGGTGCCGAGAAGGGGGAGCCGGGCAGCTTGATCCCCTCTGAGGAGGCAGTTGGGATGCTGTGTGATGTCATCGATGCTGCGAGGAGGCAGGGGAACCTGGGGGCACCAGAAGCCTCACCAGGTTGACCGCGTGGATTGCAGGGCCATAAAAGGCTATCACAGGCAGTCATTGGCGTCTTTCTCCCGGTCTGGTGGCGGGAATTCTGCCATCAGGACGCCCGCAGGTCCGGGATCCGGTGGGAGACCCCGTCCCGGGTGTGGCAGGCCGTCATTTCTCACTGGGTCCTTGTCACCCGGTCCTTCTCCTCACCTGGGGCTCCTGTATAAGGGCCCCCAACTCATGTGTGGGGTGTGGGGGGGCCTTCACTCTCCTGACTTCATCACCCCCCAGAGGTCCACCCCCTGCTCTCACTCTGGGGGGTGAGATTTCAACATTTGCACTTTTTAAAAATCTATTTTATTGATTTTTTACAGAGAGGAAGGGAGAGGGATAGAGAGTCAGACACATCAATGAGAGAGAAACATCGATCAGCCGCCTCCTGCACGCCCCACACTGGGGATGTGCCTGCAACCAAGGTACATGCCCTTGACCAGAATCGAACCCGGGACCTTTCAGTCCGCAGGCCGACGCTCTATCCACTGAGCCAAACCGGTTCCGGCAGCATTTGCATTTTTGGGGTTGTGGGTGTAGGGGACACAGACCTTACATTTGGTGCTCGTTACAGTCGCCGCAGTGCTCCCAGGCAGGTGGCCACACGCACCAGCTGACACCCAGAGACACAAGTGCAGCCCCTTCCAGGGAAGAGGCTGGATGCTTCCTCGAGTGACGTGGGTGATAAGGATGTTTTCCTGCCGCGGATTCGGCCTGCAGGCCACCCGGGTGGGCAAGGCTGCCTTTGTTTTTGTGGGTGCCTCACTACAACGTGTGTTCTCCAAAAGCGGGGCACTAGGACAATACAGTGGTACCTCGAGATATGAGTTTAATTCGTTCTGTAACCTTGAGGCGTGGGAAACTATGAGATGCTCGAGTCGCGGTAAACTGGTGGGTCGTGTGCAGCCGGCCGATCCATGCAATTACTCCGATCTCAAATGTTGCTTGTATTTCAAAGCAAAAATCGCTTGCTCGACAGCTCGTATCTCAAAAATCTCGTATGTTGGGGCACTCGTATCTCAAGGTACCACTGTATTGTTTGCTGTGAGCCTGGATCCCCAATTTCGCCTGGTGATCACAGTGGAAAAGCGGGTGCTATTGTAGAAATTCGTAGATCGTTATGAACCCCCATCGGCACCTGGGACATTGGATGGGCTTCCTGACCTCAGCACTGGGACGCGTGGGGCTGGGTAACTCCCGGCAGTGGGGGTGTCCTATGCATTGCAAGGTACCTATGGGCGCCCTTCACCCCGCCCTGCACCAGGCCAGCAGCACCCACAGCTGTGATCACCAAAATGTCTCTCCCCTCCACTAGATGTCTCCTTGGGGGACAGAATTGTCCCCACTTGAGAGACGCTGGTCTAGGGAAGATCCATAGAACCTTTTCACATGAGTTATAAAAATGAAAAGTTAAAAAGCTTTTAGCGGGATCTTTGATGGAGACAGTTGGAAGCAAGTCCCCTCTGCGGGGAATTTTTTGAGGCTTTAATGGCTACATACTGATGATTTCCACGTCCAGGGAAATGTCACATTGGTGCTTTGCTTTTCTGCTCTGTGCTGAAGGAGTACCGGGTCCCTGCTGTTCTACTTACTCTGCACATCACTTTATTTTGAACTGTTTTTTTTTGTTGTTGTTGTTGTTTTTTAGGGCTATAACTCCATTAATAATATACCTGACAGAGTGCAGAACCAAACCACGGACATAGTAGCAGGTGAGTCAGAGACTGAACTAATTTTGGATCTCTCCTTGTTAAGCAGCGGGTGGTCAGCACTAAGAAATCTAAAGAATCCCATTGTTCTCTTTCCCTCTCATTAAGACCGATGTTCTCTCACCAAGACCTAGAACCCTGAAGGAATATCAGAGTTGCTTTTGTTTTGTTTTTTAATATATTTTACTGATTTTTTACAGAGAGGAAGGGAGAGGGATAGAGGGTCAGAAACATTGATGAGAGAGATTGATCAGCTGTCTCATGCACACCCCCTACTGGGGATATGCCTGCAAGGTACATGCCCTTGACAGGAATCAAACCTGGGACCTTTCAGTCCACAGGCCGACACTCTATCCACTTAGCCAAACCGGTTTTGGCAATATCAGAGTTTTTTGATGGGGCCAAATTCACAGTTGACATTGGTTACAAAAATAATAATCCAATGAGCACAGGTTGACATTGCCCCCTGCTGGCAGGAGGGCCACACTGCAGTGATGCCACCAGCAGCCAAAGCTTGCAGTCACATTCTGATTGTTATCACTGGGGGCAAAGCTGTAGATTATTTTATTTCCTAAAAGAATTTAAAATTGATATTTTTAGGAATACTGTGTATAAGGGTTTATTTTGTCTTTGAAGATGTTCATTTGTCTTCTGATGCTGCCATAACAGTGTTTTAGGTTTTGAAGGTGGTTCACAGTTTGGAGAGACAGACTGAGGCTGAACGAATTCTACTGGTTGTGATGGATTGAATCACGTCGTATTGAGGTTAGGGTAGGCAGAAACCTGGGTTATGTGCTAAGAGGAGGCATCTCTGAAGCCGTGTAAGACTATCTTCTCTTTTACTTTTAAAATATATGTTTTATTGATTTCAGAGAGAGAAAGGGGGAGGAATAGAGAGATAGAAACATCAAAGATGAGAAAGAATTATTGACCAGCTGCCTCTGCACGCCCCCTACTGGGGATCGAGCCCACAACCCCGGGCATGAGCCCTGACCTGGAATGGAACCGTGACCCCCTGGCTCAAGGGTCATTGCTCAACCATTGGGCCACATCGGGCAGGCCAACTATCTTCTTTTTTTAAACAAATCATTCTCTCAGTGCTTCTTTTTTATCTGTTGACCGGGTGGTTGGAAATATTATGTTAGAGGCACTTGATTTTTTTTTTTTCTAATAGTATTCTTTCAACCCAGTAAGACAGTGGTTCTCAACCTGTGGGTCGCGACCCCTTTGGGGGTCGAACGACCCTTTCACAGGGGTCGCCTAAGACCATCGGAAAATGCAGATATTTACATCACGATCCATAACAGTAGCAACATTTCATGGTTGGGGGTCACCACCACATGAGGAACTGTATGCAAGGGTCGCAGCCTTAGGAAGGTTGAGAACCACTGCAGTAAGACTTGTGGCTTAAAACATTTATATATTTTTTCCCCCCCACTTCATGGTGCTTTGGATGCCCTGTGGGTTTTCTTGGGTTCAGGCTGAGATTCTGCCTAAAAACACTCCCATATTAAGGACCAAGTCACGCTTTGCTGTGCCAGCCTCCGAAGGCTGGCGGATGCCCTCCTCACGGCTCTCTGTTTGCCTCCTCTGCCTCCCCTTCCGGGACCTCCTCTGCGAGGCCGCGCAGCCTCCCTGTAAGTGTGGCAAAGCGCGGTGTGTGGAGTGCGGGAGCGAGGCCCATTGCACGCACCATCGCGGCCTAAACGCAAGCCAGAGTTTTCCCCCCATCAGCTGGAGCATTCACTGCCCAGTTTCTTGTTTCTGTTTCCAAAGCAAATGGAAACCCTCAGCTCCCCTGGTTTGACCCTTCTGGGAGCCTTTAAGCACCTACTGTGTGCCAGGCTCTGCTGGGCTCTGAGATGGGGGGTTGGTAAGGCGTGGCCCCAGCTGACCCTTCGGCTGGGCATGTGTACAGAGGCTGTGTGTCACACTCTGGTGACACCCGGAGGTCCCTGGGGTGGGGCAAGGCTGAGGGGAGGCTTCCTGGAGGAAGCAACTTCGGAGGCCTACAGGAGGAGGTATTTGCTAAGAGAGGGCTGGGGAGCTGTGCTGGGCGACAGGGCAGGACAGCTGGGGCGGCAGACAGGGGCCCACTTCTTGGTTTAGGGGACCATCCATCGGAGAGGGGGGAGTCCACAGATCTCACCTGTCAGACTCCCCGAAATCCCAGAGGTAGAAAGGAGGCCCACCGAGTCCCCTCGCCCAGGATGCCAGGGCTTTGCGAGTGCCAGCTGTTTGCAGTAAGGCATGGAGCCACGTGCAGTGACAGCTGTGAGCAGCGCACTTGGGAAAAGGTTGCCACAACGTCTATGTGGTTCCATTCTGGACCCTGCTTCCATCTACCCAGAATGCACCAGGAGACCCAGATGGCCTCCAGAGAACTGTGCCCCTGCGGGGGTCGCAGGGTCAGGATTTGAAGCGGCTTGTCTGCTCTCAGTCCACCTCATGCAAATGCCAGGCTGGGGGACACCCCATATCCCAAGCGGCCTTTATCCTGGACCTGTCATTACGGGCACTTTCCAGAACCTAACCTCCTCTCTGAAAGATTAGGGTGGAGATTAACGAGGACTGTTTGACCCCCGGGGACGGTCTTGCTTTCAGCACGTCGCAAACACACATGTGCTTTGACAAGTGTCAGTTTGCACGAGCCACACAAACATTTAACAAAAATCCCTCCTGGAGTCCCTTGTTCACAACCTCAGCCCCGGAGAGCTGGTGGGTTTCTCACGCCGGCGCATAGCCGAAGGAATTGTTAGCTTATGAGGTTATTTTCCTGAAGTCACTTCGCAGAAGCTGTATAGAGTTAGACAAGCTCCATTTCCAGCGCTTTCTGAAAAAGACAGAGGGGCAAGTACTTCACCTCTGTGACCCCCCGGGGCCACTAGTGTTAAATGGAAATAAGCTTATCTGCCTCAGGGAATAAATGAGTTAACACTGACCAGAGTGCCCGGCCTGGGGTAGGCACAGAGTCCATTTTAATCCTCGGGCCCTTCAAAAGGTATTAAACCATAAAAGAATAATAATAATAATAATAATAATAATAATAATAATATAATAATAATACAATAAAGATTATTGGTGATGGAATAAAGTGGGTAAAGTAAAATAAAGTGGGTAAAGTAAAATAAGGAGGGAGAAAACTCTGGCTTGGTTTCAGCACCATCTCATCGAAGTCCGCGCTTCTCGCCTGCTGTTTGGTTAAGTGATTGCTGTGGCTGCGTTCCCGCTTGGTACAGGACCTCTCATACTTCACGTGCACGCGTGACACGGGAAAACGTGGACGTGGTTCAGGGTTTCCCATGTGGGTGCCCAGGCAAAGCTTCCGTTTCCTCTCGGAAGGCATGACGGGGGTGTTTTTGTTTCCAGCTATCAAAAGGATCCTGAATGAGATCGGTGTCAATATCCAGGATATAAGAGAAGAGGTCCCCATTCAGGAAAAGCTGTCCCTTTTCTTGAGTCGCATCCATAATCTTGAAAGTGGCATCTACCGCGAATTACCTCGGGTGGAAAGATACGAGGCGTACAGGTGAGCGCCCCCTTCGGGCCGGTAAACTGGGAGCGGGAAGCTTGCTCCGAGGTCAAGTTTGGCCTTGTAACCGGGAGAATCTCCTGAGAGCAAGGGGTACAGAGAGACCCGAACCCCATGCCTGCATCCTTTCGTTGATGCGCGCTTGAAAAAGCTGAACTGTTCACGTCACTGGGACGTACCCTAACGTGGAAATGATGTGATATTTCAAGGACCTCCTGGTCCCATGCATAGTTATTACAATACTCTTGACTGTATTCCCTATTTGTAATTTATATCTCTGTGCCTACACTGTAGCTACCAATTTGTACTTCTTTAATCTCTTCACTGGGGGACCACTCTGTAAAGTACAGTGGTACCTCAAGATACAAGTTTAATTCGTTCCGTAACCTTGAGGCGTGGGAAACTATGAGATGCTCGAGTCACGGTAAACTGGTGGGTCGTATTTCAAAGCAAAAATCGCTCGCTCAACGGCTCGTATGTCAAAAATCTCATATGTTAGGGCACTCATATCTCGAGGTACCACTGTATATGATTGTCTAACCACTATGTTATACATCTGAAACAGAAACAGAGTAATATTTTTTATATACCTTACTTTTATTTTTTTTAATTCTAGATATAAGATGAGTCAAAATTTATGATAGAAATACACAATGAACTACATAGGAAAAGTTCCCCTGTTGAGATTTTTATGTATATTCCTGTCATTTTTTTCTACCTATATGCTAGTGATATTAGTATAAAACATCCCTATATCATAAAAAGGGCAATCCCATATAATAAAAGGGTAATATGCAAATAGACCCACTGGCAGAACAACCAAACAACCAATCAAAGCATAATATGCTAATGATATGCAAAGGCTGCTCAACTGCTCTCAGTGACATGCACTGACCACCAGAGGGCAGACAGTCAGCTGCTCGACCTGTTGCATGACGTGCACTGACCACCAGGCTCAGGTGCTCCGACTGGTATGGTAGTTAGCTTGCTGCTGGAGTTTGGCTGATCAGGACTGAGTGAGATGGGCCAGACACATCCTGGAGTCTTCCCATTCTCCTTCCCCGGCCCAGTCGTGCACCGGTAGGGTCCTTCAGTCTGGCCTGCACTCTCTCGCAATCCGGGACCCTTGGGGGGATGTTGGAGAGCTGGTTTCAGCCGCATCCTGCAGGCCACTCCTCTGAGGAGGGCACCAGATGTAGGGCTCATGGCTGTCGAGTACTGCTGTGGCCGTGCGAGGCTCTCCCAATCAGGACTGATCGGGCAAGAGCCCGCAGCAGGCACAGTGGGGCCGGGATGAGCAGGAGCAGCAGGTGGGAGCTGCAGGCAGCATTGGACTGCAGGTTTCGGCCTGATCCCTGCAGGCCACCCAGAGGTATCCCACCCATGCACGAATTCGTGCACTGGGCCTCTAGTATATACATATTTTGCTTGCTTCCTTTAGCTTAATATATTTTGGGCATTTGTCCCACATATTTGCATGTTGCTCTGATTTATCCATTTTAATGGCTGTTGGGCACTGCTGCAATGAATATTTGCATATGTATCTCTTTTTATAATGAATTTGTAGGACTCTTTCTTTAGAATACATTGGTAAAGGAAGAAACACTGGGCCAGGTGGCATGAACAGTTCCCCTTTAACTGTCTCCTGAGAATTTAATTCCTATTAACCGTCTTGGAGAGAGCCAATTCTACATACCTTTGTCAAGTTACTTAGCCACTGGAGCTAAACTCTTTTTTTAAAAAAATAAATCTTTATTGTTCAGATTATTAGCATTGTTCCGTAGCTCCCCTCCACCTGGTTCCCACTCCACCCTTTTTCCTCCCCTCCTCCCACTATCCTCATCCATAGGTGTACCATTTTTGTCCAGTCTTTTCCTGTATCCCCTAAACCTCTTTCCCCCGAGAATTGTTAGTCCACTCCCTTTCTATGCCCCGATTGTATTCTATTCACATTTATTACGCTCGTTAGATTTTTTATTGACTTGATTTGTAGATTTACTTGTTGATAGATATATATTTGTTGTCACTTTGTTATTGTTGTTGTTGTTCTTCTGAAGGAATGCCTACTTCTTCTTCTTCCTCTTCTTAAAGAATACCTCTCAGCATTTGATACAGTACTGTTTGGCGGTGATGAACTCCTTTAGCTTTTTCTTATCTGTGAAGCTCTTTATCTGACCTTCAATTCTAAATGATAGCTTTGCTGGGTAGAGTATTCTTGGTTGTAGGTCCTTGCTATTCATCACATTGAATATTTCTTGCCACTCCTGTCTGGCCTACATAGTTTCTGTTGAGAAATCAGCTGACAGTCATATGGATACTCGCTTGTAGGTAGCTAACTGTTTTTCTCTTGCTGCTTTTAATATTCTCTCTTTGTCTTTAGCCCTTGGTATTTTAATTATGATGTATTTTGATGTGATCCTCTCTGGATTCCTTTTGTTTGGGGTGCTTCCTGGACTTGTAAGTCTATTTCTTTCACCAGGTAGGGGAAGTTTTTTTGTCATTATTTCTTCAAATAGGTTTTCAATATCTTACTCTCTCTCTTTTCCTGGCACCCCCACAATTCTGATGTTGGTACACTTGAAGTTGTCCCAGAAGCTCCTTACACACTCTTCGTATTTTTGGATTCTTTTTGCTTTTTGCTTTTGTGGTTGGGAGTTTTTTGGTTCTTCATATTTCAAATCTTTGACTTGATTCTTGGGATCCTCTAGTCCGTGTTGAATCTCTGTAATTATTCTTTATTTTAGTTAGTAAATGCTTAATTCCTAATTGGTCCTTTTTCATATCCTTGAGGGTCTCACTAAATTTCTTGGAGGCTTCTAGAAGATTCTTGAGTAACTTTATAACCGTGGTTTTGAACTCTATATCTAGTAGTTTGCTTTGCTCCATTTCTTTCATTTGTGATCTATTTCTTTGTCTCTGCATTTTGGCTGCTTCCTTGTATTGATAAAGTGGCTTTGTGTGCCATGTGTCCTATAAGGCCCAGTGGCTCAGCCTCCCTAATTACCTGAGGTGGACACTCTTGGTGCACCCCTTTGTGGGTTGTGTGCACAATCTTGTTGTAGTTGAGCCTTAATTGCTGTGAATATCACTGGGAGGAATCGACCTCCAGGCCAATTGGCTGTGAGGAGCAGTTGTGTCTACAATGGGAGAACTTCTCTGCTGGAGACACCCTATGGGGCAGGACTTCCTACAGTGGGGCTTTGGCGTTCATTGAGTCTGCCCCCTGAGTATGTCTCTTATGAATGTGAAAAGTTGTAATCTGGATGGTCTCACTCTGACCACTGGGTACACTGGCTCTTGGATCTCCAAAGAGGTGCAAAGTTAGAC
The DNA here is from genome assembly GCA_004026805.1 of Lasiurus borealis. Lineage (NCBI taxonomy): Eukaryota > Metazoa > Chordata > Mammalia > Chiroptera > Vespertilionidae > Lasiurus > Lasiurus borealis. Next base: position 63,482 of record PVJN01002078.1, read on the forward strand.
AGTGCCTGAGGGTACCCAGCAGGCACTATAGAGAGATCTGCAGATTCCTTCTCTTTGTCTGGGGTTTTGAGGTGCCTGGATGAGGCCCAGCTGTGAAGCAATACAAGCTACTATCAAGCCGTGGGCCTTCTTTTGGAAGCTGTGAGGCTCTCTGACCCAGCTGCAGTTTTTTAGGTTTTAGATTGCAAAAGTCCAGGCCATTCATATGCAAAAGCCTCTGTGCACAGCTTGGGTGGGGGGTCTAAATTGGGTGGGGTAGGGTCTCAGGGAATCAACAGGGCAGAGGATACAGCAATAGCTGCCCATCAGCCCTGCCCCGAAAATTCCCCGGGTCTCTTTGTCCTGTGGCTGCAAGCACCTGTGAGAGAAAGCTTTCCTGGTGTTCCGGCCTAATGCCAGACAGTTCAGTTTCTCCCAGTATGAGTCTGGGTTCCCAGAGTCTCACCTGGAACTGGAGTTCAGAGAAGTCGGGAGCTTGTGCCTCCCTCCCGACTGAAAAAGACAATAGCGTACCTAGTTGCCAGACTGTTTCCGCACACGCCTCTGTACCTCCGCACCTCTGTACCTCCTCCCTGTCTCAGTGCGCTTTTCTCTTTCCTTCTAGTTTGTATAACTTCCACTCAGCCAGCCTTCCCATGGTTCTGGATGATGTCCGTTTTGTCTTTTAGTTGTAGTTTTCATGTGGTTGTGCAAGGCAGCAAGTTCAAGTGTTTGCCTATGCCGCCATATTGGTCCCCTTGATACAGAATAATATTGAATGTAAACTGTAATTGAAAAAAAAATCACAGCCTTGCCCAGTTTTGCTCAGCGGTTAGAGCATCAGCCCTCAGACTAAAGGAACTTGGGTTTGATTTCCAGCCAAGGGCACATGCCTTGGTGGCAGGCTCGATCCCTGGCCCTGGTCAGGGAGTGTGCAGGAGGCAACCGATTGATGTGTCTCTCTCTTCCTTCCTCCCTCCCTTCTGCTCTCTCTCAAAAAAAAAAAAATCAATGGAAAAATATCCTCGGGTGAGGATTTAAAAAAAGAAAAAAATCACAGATCATAAAACCTTATAAGTCAATTTATTGTGGAAATGAAAAATAAAATATAATTGAAAGTACATGAAGAACATGAGCATATCGCTGCAGAGATGACCTGCAAATTCAGGATACATTCCCTATTTTATTTAACTTGAAGACTTGATGTTCTTGAGCCACATTTTTTTTTATTAATATATTTTATTGATTTTTTACAGAGAGGAAGGGAGAGGGATAGAAAGTCAGAAACATCGATGAGAGAGAGACATCGATCAGCCGCCTCCTTCACGCCCCCTACTGGAGTTGTGCCCACAAGCAAGGTACATGCCCCTTGACCGGAATCAAACCTGGGACCTTTCAGTCTGCAGGCCGATGCTCTATCCACTGAGCCAAACCAGTCTCGGCCAGAGGTGCATTTTCAACCCCATCAGACTCTCTCTTCATTATTGCCCTGTAATCCACAGACCCTTTTCCTTCCGGGGGGCAAGGCCCACCCCAGTGGGCATCAGGGCAAACATCAGACAGACCCTTTCTCAGTGAACTTGCAGTCTCATTCAAGTTTCACAAAGGGAGAGGAGGGTACAGTTATCTGCCCCCCTCTCAGCTCCCCCTGCTCGGAGGCCATCAGCTTATTTTTAAAAGAAATGTCACTAAGCCAGTGAGGCGTGCCTTAACGGGAAAGGATTTCTGAGGCCGCATTACACGGCTTATTGAATGAGGCGTCCCCTAGGATTTGGAACAAGTGCCATTGAAGGGATGCAGGCGGCCATTATTATAATGACCAAGCTTCCTTTTAATTGGATGAAAAGCTTTTGTAGCGGGCTTTTGTCTCACAAGTGAGATTCCGTTGTAGTGTTTTAAAGGTTGGGAAGTATTTTTACCCTCAGCTTCCGGAAAAGCTCAGTGGACACCCCAGGACTGCCAGGAAGACTTCATTGAGGATCCATTATCCTCGGATGTCACACAGCACCATTCCAAGATGAATATTGGCATCCTGCAGGCGTTTGATGGAGGATGCTTGTGAAATTCTAAAATATCCTTACTGTGGGGAGAATTTCTTGAACACCTAGCCTACCAAACACCCGAACAGTCACAAAATATTTCAGGGAAATACCTGGGAATAGAGCTCAATGTTCCTTTGTCTGTTGACTAAACTTGATCTGTTTATACCTCCTCATTATTCTTTTTTTTAGATATATGTTTATTGATTTTCTACAGAGAGGAAGTGAGAGGGATAGAGAGTTAGAAACATTGATGAGAGAGAAACATCCATCAGCTGCCTCTTGCACACCCCCTACTGGGGATGTGCCCACAACCAAGGTACATGTCCTTGACCGGAATCGAACCTGGGACCTTTTGGTTCACAGGCTGACGCTCTATCCACTGAGCCAAACCAGTTTCGGCCCTCCTTATTATTCTAGGAAGCACATCCAGGCTTAGGAATCTTAAAAGAACATATAAGACTCAGCGCTCATGGTTACCTGTAGCCCTGGAGAAGTTGAGCAAAGCCTGCTTCGGAGCTCCACAGAAGTGAAGCAACGGCCGAGACCGGTTTGGCTCAGTGCATAGAGCATCGGCCTGCGGACTGAAAGGTCCTGTGTTCGATTCCAGTCTGGGGCATGTACCTTGCTTGCGGGCACCTCTCCAGTCGGGGATGTGCAGCAGGCAGCTGATCGATGTCTCTCTCTCATCGATGTTTCTGACTTTCTATCCCTCTCCCTTCCTCTCTGTGAAAAATCAATAAAATATATTAAAAAATAATAATAAATAAAGAAGTGAAGCAACCGAAGAAAATAACGCTATGGCCACGGAGCGAGAGCGCTTCAAAACCAAGATACAAATGAAGGTGCCTTACGGGCTGGGTTGGAAAACTAGCGGTGGGAAGGCAGCGTTTCACGTCACCTTCCGAGGAACGAGCAAGGGTGGCTGCTCTTTCATCGCCAAGTGTGACACTCGGCGGTTTCCGCCCCGGTCTGGCAGCTTCTGTGTGCGACGCCGTCACCTCTGTCGTGAATAACAGCGCCGTGCCTCTTTCACCAGGTGGCTGGGCTCCTTGATCATCTGCTGCGTGCTGACCCTCATCGTGATCTTTTACTACCTGGGCATGCTGTGTGGCGTGCTGGGCTACCACCAGCGCGCCTCCCCCACCACCCGGGGCCTGGTCTCCAACACCGGCGGCATCTTCCTCATGGTGTGAGTGTGGGCTCTTCCCTGCCAGGGGCGGGGTGGGGGGGGAGGAAGGGGTGTGGGAACTCGGAGGAGAGTGGGCGGCCACGCGGTCCTCTGGAGTGGGCACTGCCTCCCATCGCTGTGTCGGTGGCTTTTATACTTTTATCCATTTGGGAAATTTCCTCAAGAGTAAAAAAGTCAAAGGAGATCCTCAAATAGTTGCACGCTGATAGATAAGCTTAAACGTGCTGTGTATGGTGGGCTCCTTTTTCAGGCAGCTGTTATGGAAATTATGTCTAAATTTGCTTTCTTTTTTTAACTATATTTTATTGATTTTTTTACAGAGAGAAAGGGAGAGGGATAGGGAGTTAGAAACATCGTTGAGGGAGATACATCGATCAGCTGCCTCCTGCACATCCCCTACTGGAGATGTGCCCGCAACCAAGGTACATGCCCTTGGCCGGAATCGAGCCTGGGACCTTTCAGTCTGCAGGTCGACGCTCTATCCACTGAGCCAAACCACTTTTGGCTAAATTTGCTTTCTTTACTCCCATTGTTTTTTCCTATATTCATATCCATTCATCCACCCATCTATGTAGCCATCCATCCATTTATCCCATCCATCCATCCATCCATCCATCCATCCATCAGTATATTCACCAGAGACTTGTTAAAGATTGACCTGTTACCGGATACTGATCTATATGGTCAGCTAGCTTATTCCCTTTGAAACTCCAGAAACATCATGCTCTGCCAAGAGTATTCTTCTTCAGAGAGAAGTTGAATTATGTTTCTCTCATCTATATATTATTGATTTTTTACAGAGAGGAAGGGAGAGGGATAGAGAGTTAGAAACATTGATGAGAGAGAAACATCCATCAGCTGCCTCCTGCACACCTCCTACTGGGGGGATATGCCCGCAACCAAGATACATGCCCTTGACCGGAATGGAACCTGGTACCTTTCAGTCCGCAGGCCGACGCTCTATCCACTGAACCAAACCGGTTTCAGCGCATTGTGTTTCTCTTGAACATAAAACCCCTCAGTATCTTCCTTCCCTGGGTCGAGCAGCCCTTTCCAGTACCCCCTGACCTGCCATTCGCCGCGCTCTGTGCTCTGGATGCAGAGCCAGGCCGGCCCTCTGCGGGCTCCCAAAGACACGTCTCCCGCCTCCGAACCCCCCCCTCCCAGCGTCCTCTGCAGAAAGTCTTGATTCAACTCAGAGCCCATGTCTGGACAATGGCACCCGCTCCAGCTGGACCGGGAATGAGCCGTAAGGGTTTCCCTAAGTCCACGTGTGCCAGACTCAGAGGCCACTGTGCTGACCACTTTCTGTCTTCACTCCCGAGCGAGCCGACTCGTTGGACGTGAAAGAGCTGAAGGTGCAGGTCCCTCTTCTACAGGAAGTGTAGAGCCAGCAGTTCCTGAGAGCTAATATTGAATGGTTCCTGATAGAATTCTTAACTTTATTTCGCTTTCTTTTGCAGTGGGGTTGGACTTAGTTTCTTCTTTTCTTGGATACTGATGCTCTACGTGACCCTTACTTTTGTCATTGGTGCCAATATGGAAAGACTGATCTGTGAACCTTACCAAAGCAAGGCGTTATTCCAGGTAAATGTAGCTTTTGTGACCACCGAGGCAGAGCGTGAGCCAAAACTTCGGTTTTCTTCAAGAGCAGTGCAAAAAAAGATGAACAATTTGGTTGTTATTTTAAAAAGTTGAGATTCCTTCTATTTATTAAAGCAAAGAAAAAGCTATTATTATTATTATTATTATTATTATTATTTGTAAGTGAAATAAGTACCAGGAATTAAGGCACGTGTATTAATGGGGATTCAATATATTGGGAGGAGAAGATTTTGCTCAGCAGTGATTCCCAAATGCAGCTGGAAATATCAGAAGATATTTATATCGGCAGATATAAATCCCTGAATGACCCCCTGCCCCAGGAAGTTTCTGACATTTTTTAAAGAGTTTCCCAGATGAACATCACCCACACCGTTGGTTTGAGACCGTATATTTGAAGTGACGGGCATGATATATTATGTGCCTCCTGGCAAGATCGTTTGTTCTTGGCAGAAATATGACGAGGCAGTTAGCAGTGGATCTCAAGCCTCATTTTCTCCCTCAAAACCCGACCTCCACGCACTGTCTAGGGGGCCATTTCACATTTAGCTTAATTTAATTGGAAGGACGTTGGGTTTTCATGTTTGCCCTCTAAGTTTGGCTGTCCAGTGTTTTTCTCCAGATTCCGATTTTTTTAAAAACGTATTTTTGTTTCCCTGTTTTATGTATATATATATTTTTCAACTCAGGGTCTGTCATACAAACAGGTGAATTCCTATTAAACTAATGAGTTTTTGTCATAGTATTTTAATGCTTTGGTTGGTTGAGAAAAACTAAATTGAGAGCATTGATTTGTCATATCATCCTCACATGAACTCTCTCTTTTTTTTTAATATATTTTATTGATTTTTTACAGAGAGGAATAGAGGGTTAGAAACATAAATGAGAGAGAGAGACATTGATCAGCTGCCTCCTGCACACCTCCTAATGGGGATGTGCCCGCAACCAAGGTACATGCCCTTGACCGGAATCAAACCTGGGACCTTTGAGTCTGCAGGCCGACGCTCTATCCACTGAGCCAAACCGGTTTTGGCCTCACATGAACTCTTGATAAAAAAAAAAAATAGTAACAATACACCAAACCCAACTTCATGATCTTCCATATTGTGTTAAATCATTAAAGAGAATTCTGAAAAAGTAGGGAATATTTCTAAACCATTCTCCGCTCAAGCACATACACAGCCATGCATGAATAAGCCCATGTTAAATATATATGATGTGAAGTCAGAGAAAGTGTGAGTGTTAATTCATCGCCAACCGCTTTGTGGCTTTCTATTATCTACTCGGAATAAAATGGTCTGTTCTTCTTGGCATCTCTAATGTGTTCGCTTTACTGAAAAATAGTGTTCCCCAAAGTAATTTCAATAATTTCTGTTGATGGTACCCAGCGGTGGTTTGATTTATTCCAACCACGCTATTGTTTTATGGTTTTTAAATTGAACATCCAGGAGGAGCATCGTGACATGAAAATCCCTAAAGTATACTTAACTTGATATTGTTCTTAGGATCTGTGTATATGTTAGTGTAAAACTGCCTTTTTTAAAAGTTTTAAAATTTGTTCTAGTTGATGGACACGCCCTATTTACTGAAGGAGGATTGGAAATACTATCTCTCTGGCATGTTACTTGACCAACCGGATATTGAGCTCACTGTTGAACAAGTTTACAGGTATAAATAATTGCATAATGTGTTGTTGTTGTTTTTTGCTAGTTGTTTTTTTTTTTTTTTGGCTAGTTTTCTTTCCAGAATGAGAATTTTATTTTCAAAGTGATTTTTAACCTTAATGATCAGACTCGCTCGTTTCAGAATGAAGCTGTTCTCTAGTCTTACCAAAGAAAGAGTAGAAATAAGACCAAGAAGATGATCCTTCCCTGAGAACCTTCTAGACCAGTGGTTCTCCACCTTCCTAAGACTGAGACCCTTGCATACAGCTCCTCATGTGGTGGTGACCCACAACCATGAAATTTTGCTACTGTTATACATCGTGATGTAAATATCTGCATTTTCCGACGGTCTTAGGCGACCCCTGTGAAAGGGTCGTTCGACCCCCAAAGGGGTCGTGACCCACACAGGTTGAGAACCGCTGCTCTAGACCTTGGGATGGTGGTGCTTTCAGGTCGCCCCTGCCCGGGGATCACTAGGACACACTGGTGAAAGTGACTTGAAAATGTTCAAGGACCACCCTGTCCCAAATACATGTCACATTAACACAAAGCCAGCGGGTGGGTCCAGACCCCAGACAGGCGAATGGTGATGCAGCTCAAGGTCAAGGCTGTGGGGCCGGGGCTGCCTGGGCTCCGGTCCCGGCTCTGTCACCGGGCCTCTGTGACCTTGGACAGTGCACCTCCTCGCTGTGCAACAGGAACGACACTTCGGTGTCTCTCTCAGCTCCTCCAGCAGAGACGGCCCATGAGTGGCCCACGTGTTCACCATCTTTGCGCTTTGCCCCCCCTGGCAGACATTGCTAATCAACTGTGGGCTTCCCGCTCAGCCTGGAGACCTCTCGGGAGCTTTCTCAACAGCTTGCTCCGGGCACACATCACTGATCCATTGGTGTTTCTGTGCGCGATCAAGTCATCCTTAGGTGGAGAGGATGAAGACCATGTTCTTTGGGTTTCTGGCTCCTGCAGAGCTCTTGCCTTCCCCCTGTTGGTACATCAAGCTCTCTGCTCCAGCAGCGCCAGCCTACTTGGGGTGTCCTGGGGAGGATGATCACACCCCCTAGGGACATAGAGTGTTTCTTCAGAACTAGAGGACTCTGGCGGCAGCACAGGGGGGGACACACAGCCTCAGGAAGCGGCCGTGTGGGTGGCAGAGATATGCATCAGCTGAGGCTTCGGGGAGGTGGTTTTCCCATTTTAAAGGGAGCACAGAGGGGTGAGGCCCAGTCAGGTTTCTACTGAAGGACCCTGACCCGTCGGGTAGCCCCTGGGTGTCTCCATCCTGCCATTAGAATCTGCCTCCAGCCAGGTGTGTACGGGTGAGGCTCAGCCCTGCGGATGGGGAGAGAGACGGGCTGGCGGAGGTTGGACAGAAGCACGTAATGAAGATAGGCCTTGTCACACCGACTCACGGCAAGCATTGTTTTGTTTTTTGGTTAGATTTAATTTTTTAAAAAATATTTTTATTCATTTCAGAGTGGAAGGGAGAGGGAGAGAGAGAGAAGCATCAGTGATGAGAGAGCATCACTGATAAGCTGCCTCCTGCACACCCCTCACTGGGGATCGAGCCCCCAACCCGGGGCACGTGCCCTGCCTAAGGAATCAAACCCTGACCTCCTGGTTCAGAGGTTGGCACTCAACCACCGAGCCACACCGGCTGGGCTGGTGTGTTTTTAAATGAGGACTTGTTTCTTCCCGAAGTACAGCAGTACCTCGAGGTACGAGTTTAAAATTCGTTCCGTAACCTTGAGGCGTGGGAAACTATGAGACGCTCGAGTCGAGGTAAACTGGTGGGTCGTGTGCAGCCCGCCGATCCGAGCAATGACTCCTATCTCAAATGTTGCTCGTATTTCAAAGCAAAAATTGCTCGTATCTCAAAAAACCTCGTATGTTAGGGCACTCGCATCTCGAGGTACCGCTGTGTACATGTGTTAATTCCGCGCAGACCTGGAAAGGACACGGAGGAGACAGAGCACCTACTGGATCTGTTTCCACACGGGACATTTTGTAAAACGGGGCACGAAGTCAGAAGAGGCGGGCGCCATGTGGGGGAGCAGGCCGCCGCTGGCCAGGACCTGCTGCGTGGACGACCCCCCCTTCCCCACCCACCGGCGGCCACTTGGTCAGAGACCGTTACCCTTTCTCTTCCTCACGGGCAGGGGACAGAGGGAGCACGGCTACCCCTCTGTCTCACGGTGGCTCTGCTCGTCCCCACAGGGACTGCAAGGACAACAAAGGCATCTACACGGCCCTGCAGCTGGAGAACGTGTACAACATCAGCCAGTATTTCATCGTCAAGGAGGTATGCACCCCGCCGGCAGGACACTGCCGTGGCTCTTTCCCCGCCCCGTCCTCTCTGCCGGTTCAAACGGTGTGTGTGTGTGTGTGTGTGTGTGTGTGTGTGAAATTCACGTAAGGTCAGCCGCTTTAGAGTGGTGCTTGGTACGTGTTCTCAAGGTGGTGCAACCCTCACCTCTCTCTAATTCCCAAACTCTTGCATCCCTCCTCCCCAGCCTTCCCACCCTCCAATCTGTGTCTTTTCTCGAGGCCTGAGGACCTCCAGTTGCTTGTCCCCTAACGGGTCCTCCGAGGGAGAGATTCTGTCTCCCTGAGGGCCAGTGTTCTGAGAAGGAGCAAGCCCCTCTTGCTGGGCACGGAGATGGGTCTGTAAGGCTGGCCGCCAGCCGAAACCGGTTTGGCTCAGCGGATAGAGCGTCGTTGGCCTGCGGACCGAAGGGTGTCCCGGGTTTGATTCCGGTCCAGGGCATGTACCTTGGTTGCAGGCACATCCTCTCAGTAGAGGGGTGTGCAGGAGGCGGCTGACCCATGTTTCTCTCTCACCTATGTTTCTAACTCTCTATCCCTCTCCCTTCTTCTCTGTTAAAAAAAAAAAATCATCAATAAAATATATTAAAAAAGAAAAAAAAAAAAAGAAAAAGACTGGCCACCATTTCTGGGCCCAGGCCAGAGAGAGCAGGGATGGAAGGGGACAGGATGAAATGGCCCCTTCTGACCAGCAGAGGGAGCGAGAGAGTCTCGGCTGCCCAGGCCCAGGTGCCCTCCCTCCTTCCAGGCCAGCCCAGCTCCCCTCCACCTCCAGGCCCTCTGGGCTCTCAGCTGGGAGGGGAGAATCCCAGGAGCCTTCTCCCCTCTGCACTTCCAGACCGGAAGCAGAGCCCAGGGGTACCGGGGGCGATGGTGGTCCCCACACCCTACGGCCTGTGCACTGAGGTGTCACCAAGGCCCCCAGGGGCCCCATGGTGTCCTGACGGCCTGACAGTTTCCCTGTGTGAGGAGTCCATCTGAAAGCAGAGTACTGGTGACCCTGGCCGGTGCTTCTCAGTGGTTAGTGTGTCAGCCCGTGTGTGTGTGTGTGTGTGTGTGTGTGTGTGTATGTGTGTCAACCAATAGGTGTCTCTCTCTCTCTCTCTCTCTCTCCCTCTTCCTCCCTTTTCTCCCTTCTGCTCTCTCTAAATATCCTTGGGTGAGGATTAACAAACATAAACTTAAAAAAAGGGGGAAACAGATGAAACCAGTTTGGCTCAGTGGAGAGAGCATCGACCTGCGGACTGAAAGGTCCCAGGTTCGATTCCGGTCAAGGACATGTACATTGGTTGCGGGCACATCCCCAGTAAGGGGCCATGCAGGAGGCGGTTGATCGATGTCTCTCTTTCTCTCATCGATGTTTCTAACTTTCTATCCCTCTCCCTTCCTCTCTGTGAAAAATCAATAAAATACATATTAAAAAAAGAAAGAAAGAAAGAAAGATCCCAGGTTTGGATTCCGGTCAAAGGTATGTACCTTGGTTGCGGGCACATCCCCAAGAGGAGGCATGCGGGAGGCGGCTGATCGATGTTTCTAATTCTATCCCTCTCCCTTTCTGTAAAAAAAAAAAAAAAAAAAAATTCATAAAAATATATTTTAAAAAAATATGAAATAAAAAAGGGGGATACATATACACATTTTGCATTGATTATCTTCCCTAAATATACCTTGCTTACATAGACAAATAAAAATGTCATTGTGTGACCAAGCCCAAAATAAAGGCCCTCCACACATTTTCCCCATCATGCCTGCCATCAGCCGTTCCCTCTGAGTGCCAGGATGAGTTGCTGTGGGTGGGAAGGGATCCTCGGGTACCACATGCCACCCAGCACACCTGGCTGGCTCTTAGGACAACCCCAGGCCATCCTCCCGGTTCCCCTAAACACCTGCTCCCCGACCTCCCGAGTCCAGAGCCCGTGCATCCCATCCGGGACGCAGCCCGCCCGCCCTCTTTCAGCATCTCTTTCGTTAAGACTCACTCAGGAGCCGGCTTCTCTGTTCTGCCCTCCCCAGCCTCCTCTCCTGGAAGGTTCTCCTCGCCCCTGGGGTCCTGGTGCAGGTCCTGTGCCTTTATTCTGAGGCTGCCTCTGCCTATTTGAGGCTAAAGATGTGATAGGATTTTGCTTTGCATCCCACCTCCTCACATAGCGCTCTGCATGGGGCGTAAGGAAAGAAGCAGGAAGTGGGGGGGGGGGAGTGGGAGAGGGAAGAGTCGAGAAGAAATGCCGGTCGAGTGCCTGTGTATTTTTTTTTGTTGTTCCGTGTAATTGCTTTTCTAACTACAGTGACACCTCGAGACACGAGTTTAATTCTCTCCGTCACCTTGAGGCCTGGGAAACTATGAGATGCTTCAGTCGTGGTAAACTGGTGGGTCCTGTGCAGCCGGCCGATCCTTGCGATGACTCCTGTCTCAAATGTTGCTCGTATTTCAAAGCAAAAATCGCTCATTTGAAGGCTCGTATCTCAAAAATCTTGTATGTTAGGGCACTCGCATCTCGAGGTACCACTGTATATTTTTATTGATATCACATCAGTGTTGAGAGAGAATCATTGATTGGCTGCCTCATGCACACCCACTACTGGGGATGGAGCTGCAACCAGGGCATGTGCCCTGATCAGGGACTGAACTGTGACCTCCTGAACCATGCTGGTTGGGCCCCTGTAATAATGTGTGTGTGTGTGTGTATTTTTTTTTTCTTTTTTTGAGAGACAGAGAGAGAGAGGAAGGGAGGAGAGAAACAACGATCGACTGCCTCCTGCATGTCCCCCCTCCCCGTGGAGGATGGAGCCTGCATGCGCACCTGGGCATGTGCTCTGAGCAGGAATCAAACCTGAAACCTTTCAGTGCTAAAGGGGTGACTTCCAAACACCTGAGCCCCTCCTCCCGCCCGCCCCCCCTGGCCAGGGCAGTCCAGTGTAGCTTCCTTGCTCCTCTGTGACTCATTTGGAAGAGGATGGACTTACTTTGGACTTCTTACCGCCCAGCACATCAAACACTTGAACGACGAATTTAGCAAGATGAAACTGAAACTGGACACTGTCCTGCTCAGTAAAGAAGGAAGGAAGAACCTTCTGGATTTCAGTGTCTCGGGAGTGGAGCAAATCAATTACGACGCCTACTTGAATGAGGTATGACCCTTGTGTCCACAATTGGTCTTGGAGGGGAGATGAGAACACCGGTCTTCTTTAAGTCTGTTTGGATTTACTTTTTTTATTAAGATGAAATTCACGGAATGGAAAAGCAACTCTCTTTTTAAGTGAGCAGTTCACTAGCGTTCAGGTTAATAATCCCACTGGGACACAAATAAAAAAAGTCCCAGTTCAGGTCAATCCCTCCGTCCAGCACAAGAACACCTCCGTCGCCCCGAAACAGATCCTGTGTCCCTTCAGCAGCTGCTCTGCATCCCCCCCTCCCACCCCACCCCCCACCCCCGCCACCTCCCGGTCCTTGGTTACCACCAACCTGTGCTGCATTTCTGTGCATCAACCTGTCCTGGGTATGTGCTATGAATAGGGTCACGCAGGATGTGACCTTTGTGTGTAATGGCCTTCACTGACCCCGTCATGCAGCCCACCATACTTGAGGTTCATCCATCTGCAGGACAGCATGTGCCAATCAATGCTTCAGTTCTCCGTACGGTCGCATAGTGTGGTCACGTGTGTCTATAAAGACGAGTTCGGATGCTACGTTATGAGTGTCTACCCGACTTTATGGACCGTTGTTCCTTCTGTGGCCCGTTAGACATTATTAAGATTTAAAAATCCCATCGTCGTGACATGGTTCTTCTTCATCTCTCTCTCTTTTTTTTTTTTTTTTCAGACAGCTAAACCAGTAACCAAAGTGAACCTCTTAACATATTTAAACAATTTAAATGCACAAGTCAACAAGTTGGTGAGTCCCGAAGGCCCGGTTAAATTCTGAAATCCCTGTTGATGTCCAGTGCCAACAGGGCTGTTAGGGGAGTTACTGAAGGGGTTCCTCACGCCACCAGAAACCCCTTCTTTTAAAAGAATATACAGTGGTACCTCGAGATAACGAATTTAATTCCTTCCGTCACCTTGAGGCGTGGGAAACTATGAGACGCTCGAGTCGAGGTAAACTGGCGGGTCGTGTGCAGCCGGCCGATCCACGCGATGACTCCTATCTCAAATGTTGCTCGTATTTCAAAGCAACAATCACTCGCTCGACGGCTCGTATCTCAAAAATCTCGTATGTTAGGGCACTCGTATCTCGAGGTATCACTGTGTTTGTAAATTTCTTTCAGAGAGGAAGGGAGCGGGAGGAAAGAGAGAGACATCAACGACGAGAGACTCGGAATCACTGACGGGCTGCTTCCCGCATGTCCCACCCTGGGGGATCAAGCCCGAATCTCGGGCACGTGCCCTGACTGGGAATCAAACCGTGACTTTCTGGTTCATAAGTCAGCCCTCAACCACTGAGCAACACTGGCCCAGCAGATAATCCCTCCTCGACAGGCACTTCTCCAGCTTCCCCATCAGCAGCCACAGCCGTGCGGCCCGGAAGTCTTTTGAGCGTGGGTACCAGGGTGGCCCCGGGTGCACGCAGCTCTTCCCGAAACTCGGTGCTTGGTGCTGGTGCCCATCACGGCTTTGTCCCTGGCTCTGCTCTCTCCTCGGCCGCCCCTCCTCTGCCAAACCCATGTGCCGACGTGTTTCATGCAGCCCAGGGGCCTGTAACTGAGGACCCGGGAGGAGATTCTGTGCGGTCCTCCGAATCACCAAGAAGACGTGACCGAGGGACCCAGCCCGTGTGGTTCAGGGCTCGAGTGTCGACCTATGAACCAGGAGGTCACGGTTCAATCCCCCAGTCGGAGCACACGTTGGTGTTGCGGGCTCTCCATCCCCAGCGTGGGGTGTGCAGGAGGCAGTCAATCAGTGATCCTCTCTCATTGACGTTCCCATCTTTTCTCCCTCTCCCCTCCTCTCTGAAGTAAATAAAAATACATTTAAAAAAATAAATAAAGAATAAGTGACCGAAGGAAGGCAAAGACCCCATCTGAGCCTCCCTCATCAGCATCCCCTCCATTGGCTGCTCTGCTGGCTGGCGATGAAACGGTCCCTTTCGTCCTAACTGGGGGGTGAGGGGGGAACCCCGGGAAGACATTTCCCCGTCTGGGCCCTCATCGCCTCACCTGTAAGAGGAGGGGGCAGAGGACTGTTCCCCCTTCCCGCGGAAAACCCTACCGCAGTGTGAGTTGAAGGACGCGGGCTCGGTCAGGCCTCGGTGCTCTCATGGCAAACGGGGGGCCGCGGGCGCCATAAAGTGACCGAGAGCTCTGTTTTGGGAGGTGGCGGAGCGGGAGCATAGCCCGGCCGCCCAGGATGGCCGATGGACGTGGGGTAAAGCTCACCGCCCGCGAGGCCCCTCCCGGCAGCCCCCCGGGGCCCACAGACATACCGCACAGCACCGGGGCTGGGGGGGGGGTCAAGTGCCCCGCCACCTGGGAAAACGGGGTTGACCTGCGTTTATTCTTCCCTCTGTAGCCCCCCGGACACTTGAAAGACTCCCTGGGATGGAATGCCATGGAGATCAAAGACATTCACATTGGCAAGGTCCTGCCTTTGGAGCTGGAACTGGTAAGAGGCAGCCTCCCCCCCTGGCATCTCCCCGCCAACTGCCCACGGCCCACGTCACGGGCCGGCTTTCCTGGGGCTCAAGGACATGTGTGTACACATCACAAGGGTCAAGTTTTCTTGGCCTCGGGCCGAGAAGCTGGGCTGTTTGGAGGAGCGTATTTAGCTCACTTGACCTCAACTTCAGAAGCTACTAGAACTAGTTTTTATTCATCTCTCTCTCTCTCTCTCTCTCTCTCTTTTTCTTCTTCTAACTTCTTAATTCATTAACGTATTCCAAGAGCCCTCTTATTGAATCTTCTGAATAATAGTGCTGTGCTCTCCATAATTTTCTGCCATACTGGTTTATGCCCAGCACCAATTTGTTCACATTTATATATATATATATATATATATATATATATATATATATATATATACATACATACACTAGTGGCCCAGTGCATGAAATTTGTATATGGAGGAGGGGGGCGGTGTTCCCTCAGCCCAACCCTCTCCAATCAGTGACCCCTTAGGGGATGTCCGACTGCCGGTTTAGGCCCACAGGGATCGGGCCTAAACCGGCAGTCGAACATCCCTCTCGCAATCTGGGACTGCTGTCTCCTAACCGCTCACCTGCCTGCTTTCCTGATCGCCCCTAACTCCCTCTGCCTGCTGCCTGATTGCCCCTAACTGCCCTCCCCTGCTGGCCTGATCTCTCCCCCCAATTGCCCTCCCCTGCTGGTCTGGTTGCCCCCAATTGGGCCTCCCCTGCAGGCCTGATCTCGCCTCTAACTGCCCTACTCTGCCAGTGAATTTGATTCTGATTGGTTGGTTTTCATGCCAGTCAGCTCAAAAGTTCCGCCTCTTACGCAGCCATTGGTTCCTCACACTTCATCCTAGATTTGGTTTTGATTGGTCGGTTTCTATGCCAGTCAGCGTCTCTGGGCTTATCAACAGGGCTTAATCAGAAAGCGGGGGAGGGGGGGGGGCTAATCAGCAGCCCCTGCGGAGGCCTGGAGAGAGGTGGAGGCATGGCTGGCGGCCAGACTGGGAGAGACAGAGAGAGACAAGTCCTGATCAAAAGCTGTCACAAAGGCAACAGATCAGTCCCTGCTTCTCTTTTCAGGCCTCTCTCTGGCCCTGATTCACAGCCCCCTCAGCAGTCAGTTTTGGGGCACCAGGCCTATAGCGCTGATTGCAGGACTGACTTCCGGTTGGTCATGCCTCGGTCGTTCCTGGATGTTACAACCCAGGGTTTATTTATATATACATACATACACACACACACACACATATACACACATATACACACATATATGTGTGTATTCATATATATGTGTATATATAGATATATATATGCACACATACATACGCGCACGCGCGCACACACACACACACACAAACACAGTTGATTTCAGAGAAGAAGGGAGAGGGAGAGTGAGAGATAGAAACATCAATGATGAGGAGAATCACTGATTGGCCGCCTTCTGCACGCTCCACGCTGGGGACTAAGCACACTACCGAGGCCTGTGCCCTGATCAGGGATCGAACCATGACCTCCTGGTTCATAGGTCGATGCTCAACCACTGAGCCACACTGGCTGGGCCCCAATTTGTTCACATTAAAAGCTGGCTTTTGCATGTCCCTTAAATGCCTTCCTTCAAGCAGACTCAAGGCTCCACGGTCAGTTCAGAGCTGAGCAGCCTGTCTACAGATAAGCGAGTTAGTCGGTACTCAGGACCTACAGGGCACACCAGAGGTTGGCTCATTCTGGCCCTGGAAAACCACAATCCGTGGGAGAGAGCTGGCCTGCGGCCCACTGTTACCAATAAAGCTTTACTGGGACTCCACTGTGCTCCCTGATTCACCATGACCCGTGGCCGCTCTTGGCTGCCAAAAGCAGCGTAGAGTGGTTGGGACAGGGCATGGCCTGCAAAGCCTCAGCTCTTTGCTGTCTGGTCTGAAACCGATAACATGTGCCAGTCCCTGCTTTAAACCATACACAGGAAGCCACTCTGGTTGGGCAGCTTTACTTTAAGCCATGGCCTTGTCTGCGATGCGCTGCTCTTCGAGGCTCTAGAACAGTAGTTCTCAACCTGTGGGTCGCGACCCCTTTGGGGGTCAGACGACCCTTTCACAGGGGTCACCTAAGACCATCAAAAAACACCTATTTCCCATTGGTCTTAGGAACCAACACACCGCTCCTCGGTGTAGCAAAGTGTAGCCATGTAGTTTATTGTTGTCATATGAAGACTGTTACCCATGCTACACCACGATTCAAGACAAAAAATTTCATTTACTTGTCATTAGAAATAAATATTTCACAATATATAATTACATATTGTTTTTGTGATTAATCCCTATGCTTTAATGATGTTCCATTTGTAACAACGAAAATGCATCCTGCCTATCAGATATTTACGTTACAGTTCATAACAGTAGCAAAATTCCAGTGATGAGGTAGCAATGGGAATCATTTTATGGTTGGGGGTCACCACCCCATGAGGAGCTGTCTTAAAAGGGTCGCGGCCTGAGGAAGGTTGAGAACCACTGCTCTGGAATACGCATCCCGATTTGCCAGTTTCCCAACACGAGAGGTGTATGCCGTGTCCGCGGTCACCGGAGATGGGTGTGTTTACACCCATTTCAGAGTGAAGTTGGATTTGATGGCCGAGCTGTGGGGGTCAGGGGAGGACACAAGGTGTGTGATCAGGTGGAAACTGTGGCCTCTGTTTATTTACCAGAAAGAAATACAAGCTCACCTTAAGATCCTTAAAGAAAGAGCCTCTGGAGTGAAGGTAAGGATGCGTTTTCTTTTTTCAGGCATGGGTCTTCTTATCGAGCCCGTACAGCCTTTTAGAGGTGTTGGTTTTGCAGGTAGTTGACATTTGTAAAAAAAAAAAAAAAAAAAAGTCTCAATGATTCACTTCTTTTAAATGCCAGACTGGGTTTTTCCTATCATGATTTTTTTCAGTCAGTGCTTCTACCACTGGGCACGGGGTTAGGCCCATGGGAAAAGCTGCACTTGGAGGTGTGGGATGCAGACTGAGAAGATGCACCAGTCACCTTCACCGGGATAATGCTGCCTAACACGTAGTCCCCGGGGCCTCAGTGCTTTCTGAGCACAGAGTTTCACTGTTGGGTGGGCCGGGGGCTTCTCCAGAGATTGTCCTCCCTAGAGACCAGCCTGGAGGAGCGGTTTCTGTCTGGGTCACCTCGGGTCGTCCGAGTGCAGGACAGGAATTTAGAAGATGAATGGGAACACAGGTTGCCCCCTGAGGCCGTTTCTTAGAACCAACACACGGCCACGTCCTGGCCACGTTCTCAACCGCCACTGGCCAAAGCATGCCCTGCAAACAGGCTCGCCACCACCAGGCAGCTGTGCCTGGAAAGGTGCCAGTCATCCATACCAGCTCCTACAGTCTGCCGCAGCGGCTCCCTGAGTGGGAAACATTCCCACCACGAAAACGGAGCTCCCGGGCCGTGTTGCCTTCAGCGGTAGCCACCCCATGTCCACGGGCTGTTTCCCGTTGAATGCAATGGCTGTCCCGAAGGTTTTGAGGGTCAGCCCCGCCACGGGAAACGCCACGGCCTTCCCCGGGCTCTCCTCGGAGTTCTGCATGGGCACCTTCATGTTGCCACATGTGACCAGGTCTCACCTGCCCGGCCGGCCCGCTGCTCCAGGAAACTCTCAGCTCCTGACATGGCCCTTGGTCTTCTCCCCAGGGCAGCGCCAAGCTGCCTCTTTGTGGATGTTTGGGGACCTCTTTCCACGTCCCGTGTGGTCCAGGGTTCCCGGGTCAGTGTTCCGGTTCTGAAGGAGGCCGCACGCAAACGAAATGAGAGACCAGAAAACATTAATTGGGTGATATTGGGGGGCCAGGCGGGAGCCTTCCTCTAGGGGAAAGGACTGCCATCTTCCTTTGGCCTTGCCATCCCTTTTATTCAGGTTTGGGATACACCCTTTGCCCTGAAGCAGGCAATTCCAGTAACAAAGTAGATTATCCTTTACTAGTCAGGATTGACATGATTATTTCATGGGGAAATTCATTGTCTCCATTAGATAGGGAGTGGCTGGTTTTGACCTTTCAGAGCTTCAAGGTTGACCAGCCTTCTGGCCTCCTGTTGACATCCATTTAGTGAGAACCATGTTTAGTTTCCAACATTGATGTACCAAGGTCTGACTTAGTTCCTCTGAGGACTACGAGGTCTACTCTGCTCGGGACCGTCCCTGGACCTTCAGTCACGGTGGCCATTTCCAGAGTGTCTGTCCCATGCCAAGGGAGTCTGAGACAGACTGGTGGTTTCATGCAGGTCCTATGCCACCCCCACACCCCTCCGAATTGAGGGTGACCACATGCATCCATGCGCTGCCCTTCAAGAGGGGCGAGTGGAGACAGAGATCAGCCCTCGACTAACTGGCTAGGCTGTGCGCCCTGAAGTCTCTGGGCACTCAAATTTGCCACCAGCTGCCCTGTAGGTGGGCAGCGGCCTGGTTCTTATTGGTGTGACCATGCAAAGCATGTGAACTTCGGAGGGCAAGTTCAAATCCCCAGCTTGTTGACTGCGTAGAGTCAGCCTCCTTGCCTGTGAAGGAGGCACAGCAATACCTGCCTTTTGGCCTTGTGAGTAGTCAGTGAGGTAATTCAGAGGAAGGACCGAGCCCAGTAGCTGGCTCAGAGGAAATGCTTGCTACATATCTGTGTCCACCTCCCTGCCCTCGTAGCTGGTCCTATGGTCCCCTTGCCTTATAAGCTGTGGTGGTGTGGGGTTGACTTTATAGCACTTACATCGATACTCAAACTGTCTGATGAAACCCTTTTATCACTTGCTACCATGTCGGTTGTTGCTGTGTTTTCCAGGTGAAAGTGACCAGTATTGTTGACTCCTTGGATTCTACTCAGAAATTCATCACAAGGAGTCTTCCAAGTATTATTATTCGAGTAAGACTTTTTTTTTTTATTGTTTTCCTTTCTCCTCCTCCTCCTCCTCCTCCTCCTCCTCCTCCTTCTTCTTCCTCTTCTTCCTCCTCTTCCTCCTCCTCTTCCTCTTCCTCCTCCTCCTCTTCCTCCTCTTCTTCTTCTTCTTCTTCTTCTTCTTCTTCTTCTTCTTCTTCTTCTTCTTCTTCTTCTTCCTCCTCCTCCTCCTCCTCCTCCTCTTCTTCTTCTTCTTCTTCTTCTTCTTCCTCCTCCTCCTCCTCCTCCCCTTCTTCTTCTTCTTCTTCTTCTTCTTCTTCTTCGTTAATCCCAAGGATATTTTTCCATTGATTTTTTTTTTTTTTAAAGAAAGTAGAAGGAATGGGGAGACACACCCAGAGAGAAACATTGATGTGAGAGAGACACATCGATTTGTTGCCTCCCACAAACACACCGACCAGGACCAGGGATCCAATCTGTAACCAGATACATGTCCTTAAATGACCGAGGACCGACCCTCTAATCCCTGAGCCAAACTGGCTGGGCCCAAAGAAGACATAAAGAAAAAAAAAATCAGTATACCAATAAGTAGATATGTGACCATAACTACCTGACTCCGTAGTCCATCCTAAGAGTTTTTCTACGCTTTGCTTTCTTTTCAGGAAAGCAAGGAGTACGCGGATATCATCGTTTCCTTTTTTGAATATTATCTGGCCTGGGCCAAGTCCACTGTGAGTAGCTCCTCTTTTATGAACATAGAGAGGTCATGCGTAAGAACAGTCATTGTGTAGGTTAAAATCAGAAGGAAAAAAAAATTGAATTCCAATCATTTGGTGGGAGATAAAGAAAAAGACCTTGAATGCGGGGACCACAGCTGGGGGCTCCAGGAGACTCAGGACAAGTGCCAACCACACCGGGTGGCTCAGGCCTCTCCCCGGGTTGGAGGCGAGGCAACTCCTTGACTCTCCTGGCTTCCTGGGCTCGCCTTCCTCACAGGGATTCTTGCCACACTTGACCGTGTCTCCCCCAGTGAACCAGGAGCTCCCCAAGTTCGAGTCTATGTGGAGCTTGGTCTGTACACACCCCAAGCCTCTGACATGGTTGGGTGGTCAGCCAGGTGTGGTTGAAACAGTGGAGATGTGTTGTATCACAGTTCTAGAGACCGGAAGTCCCCGGTCAAGATGTTGGTAGGGGTAGTTTCTCCTAATGCCCCTCTTCTTGGATTATAGACAATGGTCTTCTCTTTGTGTCTTGACTTGGTCTTTCTCTGTGAGTGTCTATCCGCATTTCTTCTTCTTCCTTCTTCCACCCAGCGTGTTGGATTCAAGTCCACCCTTATGATCTCATTTGAACTGACTTGTCTCTTCAAAGACTGTGTCACCAGCCGAAACCGGTTTGGCTCGGTGGATAGAGCATCTGCCTGCGGACTGAAAGGTCCCATGTCAAGGGCATGTACCTTAGTTGCGGGCACATCCCCGGTAGGGGGCGTGCAGGAGGCAGCTGATGGATGTCTCTCTCATTGATGTTTCTATCCCTCTCCCTTCCTCTCTGTAGGAAATCAATAAAATATATATATTAAAAAAAAAAAAAAGACTGTATCACCAAATACAGTTTTGAGGTACTGGGGTCAGGAGTTCAACATGTGAACTTTTGGGGAACGCAGTTCAGTCCATAATGGTTGTCTCTCCATGAATGTATCGGAAAAGTTGAAGAGCCAAGTTTCCAGGGGTTTTAAGGTAGCACAGCGCTCCCAGCACCCAGCTTTTGTGGAATACGGTGCCTTGGAAAATGCCTCTTGTCATCTTGACCTCTGTCCTGGCTTCCCTGGAGGACTATTCCATTGGGGGGAAGGAGACGCTTGCAGCTGATGAACTTGGCGGGGGAGGGGGCCTGCCAGCCACATGGGCTTGAAGAAGTTTAGTGACTCAGGAAAATTTGGGCTTTCCCTGGCCCTTCACCATGTGACCCCAAAACTTCCCGGCCATCTTCTTTTTTCTCTTCCCCCCCTCACGACCCCCCATATTCCAGCCACACTCAGCTGCTTGATTCCCTGAAACTTCCACATTCCTTTTTGTAAAATATATTTTTTTATTGATTTCAGAGAGGAAGGGAGAGGGAGAGATAGAAACATCAATGATGAGGGAGAATTATTGATCAGCTGCCTTCTGCATGCCCTCCACTGGAGATGGAGCCTTTGACTGGGAATTGAACCCATGACCTGTCTTTCATAGGTTGATTGATACCGAACGACTAAACCACACAGGCCAGGCAGACGTTCACATTTCTCCATGCAGTTCCTTCTGCATACCATCTCCCGCTTGACCATCCCTGCCTCTAGTCCCCACTGTCCTTCATGCACCTAGTCCTTTAAGAGCCAGCTGCTTGATGTGTGTGCCCACAACTCCTCCCACGCCCCAGGTATGAGGGCCTCAGGATCTTCTCAGCGCCACCATCACCACTGCGCATGTGCTCCACTAGACCAAGGGACACCTTTGGGTGACATTCGAATCTGGAATACAAAGCAAACACTCTGGAACCAAAGCGAGTCTAGACAGGAATGGCTGTGTTATACACGAGCCACACTGTGGGATTATTAAGTGGCCATTTGTACAAAATGATCAGAGCTACACCATGAGACTTGGAGAGAAAAGCAAGATGCGGAAAAACATACAGACTATGTGCCCTTACCCCGCTTTCTGTGAAACTAACAGGAGCCCATACAGAGAATGTAACATCGTTTGCACTTGGAGAGGCATAAGGTTATTAACGTGAGTTGCCTTGTAAGGTCTACAGGTGAGCCAACCAATGATGGAAGAGCAGACACATCCCACTGTCCATACCTCAACGTTTTTTGAGTGAATGAATGCATGTAGCTCTTTTAAGTCAATGGGATTGGAGCATCTGTGTGGGATTCCCTGAACGTATTTACTTTCACCTCATTCATGAATACAGTGGTACCTCAAAATACGAGTTTAATTCGTTCTGTAACCTTGAGGCGTGGGAAACTATGAGACGCTGGAGTCACAGTAAACTGGTGGGTCGTGTGCAGCCAGCTGATCCGCACGATGACTCCTATCTCAACTGTTGCTCGTATTTCAAAGCAAAAATAACTCGCTGGACAGCTCGCATCTCAAAAAATCTCGTATGTTAGGGCACTCGTATCTCGAGGTACCACTGTACATTGTTTTCTGTCTTCTAGAACAGGGTCGGCAGGTACCACTGTTTTTGTAAATAAAACTTTATGGGCACACAGCCACACCCATGTCTGCATACCATCTGTGGTTGCCTTTGCCATGGCAGAGTCGGGCAGTCTTACCTGCAAAGTCTCCACTAGTTACACTCTGGGCCTTTATATAGGAAGAGCTGGCTGGCCCCAGTTCTAAAATGTGCCCTTATTAGTCGACCAGCTTTCCATTTTCCTTCCCGCCTCCTTTGGCAGATCCCAAAGGGTCAGGTAAGAATTCAGGCTGAGACACTTGGCTGGGGAGGTGGACTTTTTCATTCTCTCCGGGATCCAGTGGGATGGGTCCTGTGGTTCCAAAGGACAAGTGAGGAAACCGGAAACCGAGGCTCAGAGAGAATCCAGGTCTTGCTTTCGAACATATATGGTGGTATTTCGAGATACGAGTTTAATTCGTTCTGTAACCTTGAGGCGTGGGAAACTATGAGATGCTCGAGCCGAGGTAAACTGGTGGGTCGTGTGCAGCCGGCCAATCCTCGTGATGACTCCTATCTCAAATGTTGCTCGTATTTCAAAGCAAAAATCGTTCGCTCCATGGCTCGTATCTCAGAAATCTCGTATGTTAGGGCACTCCTATCTCGAGGTACCACTGTACTTTTATACATCTTAGAACTGACCCATAGAAACCAGCTCTCAGCTCCGGATCTCAGCGGACAGGGATGGCTCTTGGGCAAACAGGCCGAGGGAACACGGCCTGCCTGGCTCTCAGGGATTCGTGACTCTGGCTCAGTGTCTGCCCTGTGTTTCTTTACCCCTCAGATCACGGAGACCGTCGCCGCCTGCAGGCCTGTGGCCACTGCTTTAGATTCTCTGGTGGACGTCTTTCTGTGCAACTACATTACCGAACCCATGGTGAGCATTTCAGCTTTCCCAGTCGGGACAGGTGACCGCCTCCTTACCTTTGATTCTCTTCCCCGCAAGATTGTGCTCCGCACTGTCACATAAAATAGTTTTCTGCTCAGGTGTGTTGCCTTTAGACCTGAAATCTGAAATGGAAATGAATGGGTTCTGGTACCTGATTCGCCAGAAAAGTCAAAGACGTAGCTGCGATTCTTCGTTCCTTACTAGCATTGTATTCATAGAAGGTAGGAGAAACTCACGAAGAAAACTCTTTATCCAGAATACAGTGGGACCTCGAGATAGGAGTTTAATTCGTTCCGTAACCTTGAGGCGTGGGAAACTATGAGACGCTCGAGTCTCGGTAAACTGGTGGGTCATGTGCAGCCGGCAGATCCGCGCGATTACTCCTATCTCAACTGTTGCTCGTATTTCAAAGCAAAAATCGCTCGCTCGATGGCTCATATCTCAAAAATCTCGTATGTTAGGGCACTTGTATCTCGAGGTACCACTGTATTAATGTTTGCTCCCAACGATGCGCTAGGTCTTACTTTCAGGGGATGTCTTATTTTTCCATGAAGAAGAATACGGTACACATTTATTGTTGAACAAAAAAAAAAGGAAATTTATGACCTGTCTACGGTATGGTAGTCGTTGTCATCACAAACCAGCTCACGGATTGGCCGCAGCACAGCCGGAGCTGTTCAGGCAGGGCGAGGTCTCTTAAAATCAGGAGTCAGATGCCTGACAGTAGCTTCGGGGGCCTTCTATTCTGGGGAGGCCTTATGTTGGGGGGAGGTCTTATTTTTGGAGGGATGTCTTATATTACAGCGAGAGGCAAAATTGGAAGTCGGTCTTATTTTCGGGGGATGTCTTACTTTCGGGGAAAGACACTATGCATCGCTTCATCATCTTCACACAGTAGTGTCATAGGGCGAGAATGCTGTTGTCCACGGTTCAGAGGCAGGACAAAGCCCAGAGAGGTTCTCGTCACTGTAACGTCAGAATAGCTCACCAGCTGGACGGAGCCCCTGCCTCTGGCTGCCCATGCTGCATCCGTGGCAGCACAGGGGGCTGGCTCACAGCTACAGCGGTACCTCGAGATACGAGTGCCCTAGCCTGCGAGATTTTTGAGATACGAGCTGTCGAGCGAGGTACCACTGTATTAAGCATGGCTCCCTCGCTTGTGATCATTTCTAGCGTGTTACCCAGGGGCTGGCTCCTTTCAAGTTCACCAGTGGTTTCAAATGAGTGAAATGAGAACTCTTTTCTAAAAACTGCAAAATACAGGGGTACCTCGAGATACGAGTGCCCTAACATACGAGATTTTTGAGATACCAGCCTTCGAGCGAGCGGTTTTTGCTTTGAAATACGAGCAACATTTGAGATAGGAGTCATCGCGCGGATCGGCCGGCTGCACACGACCCACCAGTTTACCGCCACTCAAGCGTCTCATGGTTTCTCACACCTCAAGGTTACGGAACAAATTAAACTCTTATCTCGAGGTACCACCGTAGAATTTCTTTTCCGCCAAGTAACCCTTGTTTCCCACTTGCCGTCTCCGTGCGCGTAACCCTCCCGGTTTCCTCTCCCCCAGAACCTGTTCTGGTTCGGCATAGCAAAAGCCACCATCCTGCTGCTGCCGGCGCTGATCATCGCCGTGAAGCTGGCCAAGTACTACCGGCGGATGGACTCCGAGGACGTCTACGAAGAGTGAGTAGGAGCCGCTGCCCACACAGAGGTTGCTAAAGACCAGCTCTGATGAGATGACACTTGTTTCTCTTTCTTTTTTATTTTTTTAAATATATTTTATTGATTTTCTACAGAGAGGAAGGGAGAGAGATAGAAAGTCAGAAACATCAATGAGAGAGAGACATCAATCAGCCGCCTCCTGCACGCCCCCTACTGGGGATGTGCCCGCAACCAAGATACATGCCCTTGACCGGAATCGAACCTGGGACCTTTCAGTCCGCAGGCCGACGCTCTATCCACTGAGCCAAACCGGTTTCGGCTCTTTCTTTTTCTTTTCTTTTTTTAAAATTACTGGGTCATCTCTGTTCAGACATTTTCTTTGGGCTGACTTCCTCGGGCTTGATTTAACTATTTTTTTCCTGCTCGCGGACTCTCCTCAGCTTCCTTAACCCGCCTTCTGATTTCTCGTTTGCAATTCTCTCTCGGGCACTTGGCACTTGACTTTGTAGCTGTTTTTACTAGTTGGCACTGGGACCCCGTGGCCTGCCCTTCACTCTTGAGCTCTGCGACCTTGCACACTTTATTTCCACATCCCGCATCTCCTGCTCCACCTGTATTTCTCCAGCACTGGCTCTGTCAGCATGGGAATTAGACTAAAAATGTGGGACGGGGGTGGGGTGGGTGCGGCTGTGGAGCTGTGATAGTCATTTAAAAGAAATAACCATTATTTTTGTTTTTTTTGTATTTTATAGTGTTGAAAGTATACTCATGAAAAAGTAAGCCTTTTCTTTTTTAAAACCATGTTCATAGGGCAGGACCGGGGCAGGGGGGGGGTGTCTTGATTATTATGCAGTGGACTTTTTAAGCTAAATCAGTGGTTCTCAACCTTCCTAAGACTGCGACCCTTGCATACAGTTCCTCCTGTGGTGGTGACCCCCAACCATGAAATGTTGCTACAGTGATGCATCGTGATGTAAATATCTGCATTTTCCGATGGTCTTAGGCGACCCCCAAAGGGGTCGCGACCCACAGGTTGAGAACCGCTGAGCTAAATGAATAATGTCTTAAAATTACATAACAACAATAGATATGTCCGGATAAAAAAATAAATGCTGATGGCTCTTAAAAAATGAGGCCTGGCATATGGATGCGGAAGAAATACGTGCTGAATTCATGAAAACTGTATGTTAGATGCAATCCTATAGAAAACGGTTGCTTTGATAGTGGCCTTTGTGGATTTAACAGGCGGTCACACGACTGTTTAAATATTGTCACTGTAATCCATGATGTCGCTGCCGAGTCTCAGAGATCATGCGGCGTGCTGGGATGTTTGTTTGTGTTACAGTATGAACAAGTCATCCTCGCAGCCCGTCTGAGCGAAGCTGGTGAACCGATCAGCTGCCCGGTTCGCGGTCTGCAGCGTCTCCAACTGTGGGAAGAGCAGCCGCCCGTGGAGGAGCCTACAGATTCGGTGGCAGCGTCTGACCCATGCCCTCCTGCCAGGGGGCAGAGTGTGCCCCTGCTTTCCGCCTTTCCCGGCGGGGCTCTCGCCGTCTGAGCCTCCCCTCAGAGTTTAAATGTGTAACGCATTCATTCATTTTCAGTTTAGGCTTTGAAACCAGACCGTGAGTTTTGTCGCGTTTCATTGCACACAGGAAGTTAGATTGTAGTTTGGAGGAAGTTGAGCAAATAGCAGATGTGACTGTGAACAATAAAAGAATGGTTTTCGAAATGTGACTCCAATCTCCTTATTGAAAAATATCTTCTTATTTCAACATCATCTTTTTTTAAAAATATATTTTATTGATTTTTCACAGAGAGGAAGGGAGAAGTATAGAAAGTTAGAATCATGGATGAGAGAGAGACATTGATCAGCTGCCTCCTGCACGTCTCAGCTGGGGAGGTGCCTGCAACCAAGGTACAAGCCCTTGACCGGAATGGAACCTGGGACCTTTCAGTCCGCAGGCCGACGCTCTATCCACTGAGCCAAACTGGTTTCAGCTCAACATCTTCTTTGGAAAAATAGTTATTTAGCCGAAACCGGTTTGGCTCAGTGGATAGAGCATCAGCCTGAGGACTGAAAGGTCTCAGGTTCGATTCCAGTCAAGGGCATGTATCTTGGTTGCAGGCACATCCGCAGTGGCGGGTGTGAAGGAAGCGGCTGATCAATGTCTCTCTCATCGATGTTTATCTCTATTCCTCTCCCTTCCTCTCTGTAAAAAATCAATAAAATATATTTTTAAAAAAATAGTTATTTAAGGCACTATATTATTCTTTTAGGTTGGCTATAACAAAGTACACACACTGAGTGTCTTAAAGCAACAGGAATGCATTCTCTCTTGGTTATGGAGATCTAAAGTCTGAGATCAACAGGCAATCAGAGTTAGTTTCCCCAGAGGGACAGAGGGAATCCAGGCCTGTCTCTGAGAGTCTGATGACCGAGGGCAGTCCATGGTGGTCCTTGGCTTATGAACTTGGCACTCTGATTTCTGCCTCTGCCTTCACATTTGCTTCTTCTTTTTTTAAAAATATATTTTATTGATTTTTTTTTTTTACAGAGAGGAAAGGAGAAGGATAGAAAGTCAGAAACATCGGTGCGAGAGAATCTTTGATCAGCCGCCTCCTGCACACCCCCTACTGGGGATGTGCCTGCAACCAAGGTACATGCCCTTGACCAGAATCGAACCTGGGACCTTTCAGTCCGCAAGCTGATGCTCTATGCACTGAGCCAAACCAGTCTCGGCCACATTTGCTTCTCATGAAGACCCCGTGCTGTTCACCTGCCTCCTCATAGAATCCTCACCACATCCCTGTGAAGTCAGCACTTATATTCCTGTTGGTAAACAAGTGCCTGAAGCTGACAGAGGCGAGGGATCCCACATCACACCGCCCTTCAGTGTCTGGGCAGGAAGAGGATCCAAGTCCCCCGTCCATGGCTCCTGGTTCCCGGTACCCAGACAGCAGAGGCGAGGATGGGTTTGGCACAGACCATTTCCTAACGTTTCAATCTAAAACCACCATATAGCCCAAACCGGTTTGGCTCAGTGGATATAGCGTCAGCCTGTGGACTGAAAGGTCCCAGGTTTGATTCTGGTCAAGGCCATGTACCTTGGTTGCGGGCACATCCCCAGTAGAGGGTGTGCAAGAGGCAGCTGACCGATGTCTCTCTCTCATCCATGTTTCTAACTCTATCCCTCTATCTTCCTCTCTGTAAAAAGTCAATAAAATATATTTTTTTAAAAAAGAAGGCAGACCCAGTCCTGAGAGTATGCCCAGGGCTAGTCACCAGCCCTGAAGCCACCATCTTCACTCCTCTCCTTCTGTGGAAGGGCTCCTGCAGGCCCTCCCGCCTTCCCTGATCCGCTGCTAGCAGCCCGGGTCCAATCAGTGGCTCTCACCATGTATCTGCTCTTCTCACTGAGCATTTCCTGCATTGCTGTCTCCCAGCTCGATCGCAAACCCTTGTGCACAAAGCTCCTCTCTTGATTCCCTTTGGTTCCCAGCCATGTGTTAGAGCAGCGGTTCTCAACCTGTGGGTCGCCAACAGCTAGCAGGGTCTCCTAAGACCATCAGAAAACACAGAGATTTATATTAAGATTCATAACAGTAGCAAATTACAGTTATGAAGTAGCGACAAAAATAATTGTATGGTTGGGGGTCACCACCACATAAAGAGCTGTAGTAAAGGGTTGCGGCCTTAGGAAGGTTGAGAACCGCTGGGTTAGAGGAAGACTGGACCTCAGTTCAATGCGGCTCTCCCTGGAGCAGCCACACGAGCTCCCTTAGCCCCACCCCTCTTGTGAATGGGGCGGGCATTGCCCCCTCCTCATTGGATGGATGGGTATGATGCCTGGCACTGATAGGCTCAAAGTGGAGCGCGTGTCACTCACCCATGATAGCCTTCCAATAAATAGCAGGTCACGTGTCCTGGTGGGACGGTGAACTCCTGGTCAGCAGGTCTTCGAGCAAAGGCCTTCAGCCTCCATGTGTGATGTCCGGAAGGGGAGTCTCCATTTGGTTCTGAAAGGAAAGGGAAGGGAAGAGGTGGAGAAGGAAGCATCTCTGTCTGCCACTTGGACAAGAACAGCACTGGCGGGATCTGTCTGAGGTAACTGCCTTTGAAACTCTGGAATCTAGTCAAGGCTGGAAAACTCCAGGGGGAGGCTTGCATGGTAAATGGTTAATTTTGCTCCAATTTCAACCCTTAGCTCTGCAGCTCCTACCCATCCCTGACCATGGTCCATGTGTTCCAGAGTGTCTTGCACATAGACTTGCAGTGCCAGGATGGGTGGTGTGGACCCTGTATGTTCAAGTCACTGATGGCTGCTGCCCCTTACAGAGGTGCACACACACAAGCCACCGTCGCGGCCCCTCTGAGAATCAGCTGCCATAATGCTCGCATGTCTGGCCTTGTAGATAGTCCACCACACGGCTCACATAGTCTATCCGGCAATCAGAGCAGCGACACACTCTATCCCAGCCACGCTCCCAAAGTCCCCTCCACCTCTTGCTTCTGTCACCAGCTGAGAATGAGAGGGAACATGCAATGTCTGTTGAATGACATGTGTATCAGCCCTTTCCCGGGAATGGTGTGACGTCATGGGGCTGTAATTGACCCTGACACCCAAAAACATGGCAGAGCTCAGTCTTAAGTGCTACTTTGGTGCAGCCAAAAGCTGTCACACCTGTTACCCAGGCATCTTTGTTACAAATGGTGGTCAGTTGATACACAGGGCGCAAAACCTATCGTCCCCAAACAGTCCATCTCAGGCTGGGCTTCCCTTTTTGGTCATGTGACTTGCTTTACTGTCTCAGGAATCAATATTTGAGCCTCAGTCCTTCGTACCCTCAAGAATTGAGTTGGTGGCTGACCCCAAATCTGCCCAGGACTCAACACCCCTGCTTTTATATGAGTCAATCTGCTCCTAAGCTGCTCTCCCTTGGAGCCTAGTAGCAGATAGCATCAGTGTAGTCACCACCTGGAAAGAAGGCTCGTGCCACTACTTTGCCATCCACGGGTGGCAAATGGGAGATTTCGGGATAGTGTTTGCCGGTCCAGGTGATCTTCGAGGCAAACTGATTTTGGATACTTTGTGCCAAAGAGATTGAGAAAAAAGTATGAGCCATGACCCAGGGTAGAAAACTACCAAAATATGTAAAAAAAAAAATTAGTCTCAAAGTCTAGCGAGACTGGGGTTATAGAGTCAACAACTGAATTTGGTTGGTGATATTCCACTGTGGAAACGCCCATTTTGGGGCTATAAGTGAAGCAGAAATAACTTTCCAGTGTGTTTAACTGCTAAATTGGGGCTTCATTGTTATAGCAACTGGCATCACCCAGCTAACACATTCCACTACTTTAAAGGCTATAAGACCTAGTCAGTGACATATCCTGTCTGAGCTCATGTAGGCATTCAGTAATATTTGTCAAATTAATTGAATTTATGCATTTAAAACTGATTGCATTGAACTATAACATCATCCCTAATACATATCTCCCTCTCACATTCAATGACCTAAAGATTATCTCAACATTGGGCCAATTGGGCACTGAGGCAATTAGTGACTTTTTCAACAACTATCCCTCTCCCTGCAAGAAGGATTTAAGAAATGCCTGCGAGATGCATCTGGCTCAGTTACCTGACCACCACCCACCCCACCCTTAAGTACCGTAGCCTTTCCTCCCACATAGCCATTACCTCTATATTGTCATGGTCGACATCCTTGTCTTTCCCCCTGTTGTCTGCCTTCTCTTTGAGGGCAAGATCCTGTCTCCTTGGCTGCATTCCAGTCCATTTCAGGAAGACCCTGGGACATGCTCTTTGCTTCATGAGTGCTTTTTCAATGAATAGAAGAATGAATGGATGTCAGGGGAATGAGAGGTTGCACGCAGAACGCATGAGTCTGGTTAGAGGTCTTCTGTTTCCCTCTCTTCCCTAAGCAGCTTACAGCATGTGCTAGTCCTTTCCTCTCCGGGCCTGGCGCCATTCTCTGTAGATTCCCTCCCAGGCCTTTGTAGAGCATGTTTCTGGTGCCTTCCATCTCCTCATCTCCATCTCCTCAGATGAGGTGAAGTACAAGTCACAAGCTGACTTGTGTGGTGACTCACAACATGGACAGAGAGAAAGGACAACTTGTCTCCCCACTTTTCCAGCTTTCTAGGGTCGCAATCAGCATGCTTGCTGAAGAACGTAAGTTAGAGACTGAAAATTCCAAAGGGAACACTCTTCAATATTTTCTTCTGCCTCAAATACAGAGGTTGTGCATGCACATGTGTGATGTACCTGCACAAGAGTGTATGTATGTAAGTGTGTGGCTGTGTGTGTGTGTGTGTGTGTGTGTAGAAGGGCACAGCCATCTGTGTGCTTCAGAATTTTGTCCAAAAGGAGCAGGTAGCTTTAAGTCATGTCTAACCTGTTTCACAATGATTTCCTTTTTAAAAAAGATATGAAAAACCTGGGGATGATAAATGCACTTACCTTGTATGATTCCAACCCTATGGCATTCTGGAAGAGGCACAACTATGGGACAGGAAAAAGGTCAGTGAATAGGGTTAGGAAGAGGGGGCATGCAAGGTGATTTTTAAGACAGTGAAAAGACTCTCTATGGTATGATGATGATGGGTATATGTCATTGTACATTTGAAAATCCACAGGTTGAACAACACCAAGAGTGAACTGTTAGAAGGAGCATGGGCTTTGTATGATGATGGTATGTCAGGAAGGCTCACCCCCCTTCTATAACTGTACCACTCTGGTGGACGACGGAAAAAGCAGTGTCAATGAGCAACAGGGGATGGGGGAGGGGGTACTTTCTGCTCGTTGTGCAGGAAACCAAGAACTACGCTTAAAAAAAGAAGTCTAGAAATGATTTTTAAAAGAACATTAGGTAAAAAGTAAGGAAGTCTAAATAAAATATGGACTTGGGTAATACTTATCAACATTGCTGCAATAGTTTAATAAATATTATATTATACAGTGAGAGGTTATCCACATGGAATCTTGGGTGAGGTGTGGGCACAGTGGAACTATCTTGAAATATTTTGTAAAACTAATACTATATATATGTGTGTGTGTGTGTGTGTGTGTGTGTGTGTGTGTGTGAAGATGAGAAAGGAGTGAGAGGGAGGGAGAGGGAAGCGTTTGTAATTTATCCAAGAATGACCCTTACTTTCTTTTTTTTTTAAATATATTTTATTGATTTTTTACAGAGAGAAAGGAAGAGGGATAGAGAGTCAGAAACATCGATGAGAGAGAAACATCGATCAGCTGCCCCCTGCACACTCCATACTGAGAATGTGCCCACAACCAACATACATGCCCCTGACCAGAATCGAACCTGGGACCTTTCAGTCCACAAGCCGACGCTCTATCCACTGAGCCAAACTGGTCTCGGCCCTTACTTTCTTTTTAATATAAATATTAGAAGGCCTTACTGTAATTCTTCTTGAATTGTGTGTCAGGCATGTTCTTGGTGACCTGAGCCTCCGCTCCACATCCGTACCTCAAGGATCCAGGCCGGACTTTCCTCCAGGGAATCTTGTGAGAAAAGTGAGGCGCCTGTATGTAACCCATTCTCTGTGAGTCAGTGATGCCCTGGATCCTGGGAGTATAGGGAGGTGGTGGGAACCCGCTGGGAACAGGCATGCTGGACTCCAAACCCTCTCCAGTTTCCCCAGTGCCCTGCAGAAAAGGATAGAATTTTGTCAGTGTACCCAGATGTGAAACAGTGTGGGGAAAATACATTAGCACAATGTCAGTGCATTGTAAGCACATACTGGGAGTGACCGTCTATTTCTCTCCATGAGCATCCAGGAAAAGGTGAGGCATGGGCAAGATCAGGGACCAATGACACCAACAGAAAGAATGTCTGGCCCTGACTGGTTTGGCTCAGTGGATAGAGTGTTGGCTTGCAAACTGGAGGGTCCCAGGTTCGGTTCCTGTCCAGGGCATGTGCCTGGTTGCGGGCTCGTCCCCGGTGGGCATGTGCAGGAGGTGGCTGATGGATGTTTCTCTCTCATCAGTGTTTCTAACTCTGTATCCCTCTCCCTTCCTGTCTGTGAAAAGTCAGTAAAATATATATTTTTAAAAAGAATGTCTGTATATGAAGTCACTATTTGAGCTGGACCCTGAAGGATCAGCTCATGTGAGCCTAGCAAAGGAAGACTGGAAAAGCATTCCAAGTATGGGGAACAGAAAGGAGCAAAGGCAGGAAGTGAGCAAGTGAACTGAGTATTCAGAAAGTGGTGGATGAGCATCCTAGTATGGCCAGTTGTTGTTTTGTGTGTATGAGTGTGTGTGTGTGTGTGTGTGTGTGTGTGTGTGTAAATGAGTTTGGAATGACAAACTGAGCCAACAAGACATAGCCTGACACTGTGCCCCTCTTGCTTGAAACAGAAAGATCAAGGCAGAGGTTGGGATGGGATCACAGAAAGGCTGAAGGTCCATGGGAAGCCAGCGGGGGACGTCCCAGATTCCCTGCCAAAGCTTCGAGGAACATTCTCAGAAAAGATCCTGGAGTCCACGTGTTTCCTTTAAATATGCTCTGTGTTCTTACAGTCTTTCTCCAGAAAAAAAAAGCTGGCTGCGTCCTGAGGATCAAGATGAATTCCTCATTATTTCCGAGGCCACCGTGATTTCTATCTCCCTGTGAACAAAGCTGCTTTATCTTGTCTACGTGCAGATGAGTTCCTAAAACGCCACCCTGTGAGTGCCTGTTTGGAGAGGGTGTGTTCTGTAAGAGGGAGGTCGGAGCAATGGGGATGGCTCTCTCCAGGGGCTGATTTTATAATATGAAGAGGGAGATGGCCTAATATAATGAGGTTCACGTCTTCTTTTGGGAAGCGAGTCTCCTTCTCCGTGTTTCGTTAACATCAAAACAGAACATGCCCATTTTTAAAAAAAATATATATTTTATTGATTTTTTACAGAGAGGAAGGGAGAGAGATAGAAAGTCAGAAACATCATGAGAGAGAGACATCGGTCAGCCACCTCCTGCACGCCCCAAAGTGGAGTTGTGCCCACAAGCAAGGTACATGCCCCCGACCGGAATCGAACCTGGGACCCTTCAGTCTGCAAGCCGATGCTCTATCCACTGAGCCAAACCGGTCTCGGCAACATGCTCATTTTTAAAGAACACAGATGGAGTCCCCAGGATGAACCAAATCGTCCTCCTTTACTTTAGGCCCATAAATAGTTGAGTAGGAAAACCTAAGGGAGATACTGTGATTGTCCTTCACCTGTAGATGCACACACAGAGGTCAGGAGAGGGTAGGTGACAGCTGTGACAGGGACATATGGATCAAGGTGGCCTCGGAAATAATGAGGAATTCATTTTGGTCCTCAGGATGCAGCCAGCTTTTTTCTGGGGAAAGACTGTAAGTCAGAACACAAAGCTCTGCCATTCCGGTATGAGACTGCCTATCCAAGGTTGACCAGAATGAGGTTCCCGTGAGTGACCCGAAGTTGAATATTTTCAGCAGAAATCCCAAGATCAGGAACTTGCTCCCCTGATTCCTCTGCCCAACGGTCACTGTGGGTACCTCCACATTTGTCAGTGTACCCAGATGTGAGACAGTGTGCGGGAAACACATTGGCACAACGTCAGTGCATTGTAAGCACTGACTGGGAGTGACAGTCTATTTCTCTCCATGAGCATCCAGGAAAAGGTGGAGGCATGGGCAAGATCAGGGACCAATGACACCAACACAAAGAATGTCTGGCCCTGACTGGTTTGGCTCAGTGGATAGAGTGTTGGCTTGCAAACTGGAGGGTCCCAGGTTCGGTTCCTGTCCAGGGCATGTGCCTGGTTGCGGGTACGTCCCCCGTGGGCATGTGCAGGAGGTGGCTGATTGATGTCTCTCTCTCATCAATGTTTCTAACTCTCTATCCCTCTCCCTTCCTCTCTGTGAAAAGTCAATAAAATATATATTTTTTAAAAAGAATGTCCGTATATTAAGTCACTATTTGAGCTGGACCCTGAAGGATGAGCCAGTGTGAGCCTAGCAAAGTAAGCCTGGAAGAGCATTCCAAGAATGGGGAACAGAAGGAGCAAAGGCAGGGAGTGAGCAAGTGAAAACAGGACTCAGACCCTGCGATGTGTACAGATCATCCGTTCATAAACCCACATTCACCGAGAATGGCAGGGAGGAAAAGATCAGACAATGGATGCAGGGAGTCCCAGATTTAACTCCTGGCTGTGTGATCTTGGCCAAACCCTGAATATCACCACGCTTCAGTTTTCCATCAGTAAAATGGGGTGAATCACTGCTTCCCGTATCAGAGAATGGATGGGAGGAGAGCAAATGGACATGTTTCAGTGAAATGGACCTAGCGCAGTGCTTGGAAGCTGTGATTATTTTTGTTGTTTATAACTTTCCCCAGAGAGACTGCTGCATCAAAGAGCCCCATCAAAGAGGGTCTTTGCGGGGCTGAGCCATCCTCCCAAACTGGCCGCTGGGGAGAGAGGAAGGGCTAATCCCTGTGTGAAACCCTCCCCCACCTCACACCAGCCACTTTCCCCGAAGGCGCTGGCTCCCTGCAAAGGGGTGTGGCTGGGAGGAGTGTAAAGTGAGCTGCCCAGGTGTGTACCCTGTGCAAACCCTGTCTGCCCGGGCACCTATAAAAAGGGCCCCTCCTGCCTGGCACTGCAGACGAGACGGCTGTAAGCCTGCAAGCTCCTCTGGCCCCCGGGATTGCACGGCACCTGCATACTCAGGACAAGGTAAGAACCCGGGACTTTAAGAGGGTGATTACCTGCCCCGCTTCCCCAAGGACCTCATGTTGCCAGGGTCTGGATCCCAGCAGGGGTCTCGATGCCATGAGGAATGAGCTGGTCTTGGTCTGGTATACTTAACCTCACACCCCGACTTTCTTTGGGACCCCTCATGTCTGTGACTGTACATATTCCCCTTTCTCAATCCTAATAGCAGGTCAGAATGCCTGGGCTGGAAATGAGATGAGGGCTATTTCCTAGGCCAGCCTGTTTGTTTGTTTGTTTGTTTGTTTAAATAAAATTCAAATCATCTTGTCATCGTGAAGGAAGCCAAACCAAACCCCGAGCTGTTCATGATTGCTCCTTTATTTCCTGCCAATATTTCTGAAAGGCAGAGTAAGTTAAAGGTGGGGAGGGTGGTATAAAAGAGCAGAGACATAGTTCTGCCTGCTTGTCCCAGCTGTGTCACTTGCCCTTCATTGGATCTTAATTTGTTTACTTGTTGTTCTGAGCCTGAACTGCCACCTCTGTTAAGTGGAGAGATTTATTATGACCTGCCAGGGAGCACTCTTGTGTGGATCCACAAGGTCAAGTGCACAGAAATGCTATTTGTCTTCTCCTTCCGGGGTAGCTTTGTTACCTACCAGACAGAATCCATGCAGGTTGGCATAGCATTTAAGGTCATCCTATTCACCCAGTGATTTTTTTTAAAAGAATTAAGGGCATTCTATCTGCCCAGCACTGTGCTACAGCAGGTCTAAATGCTCTGGTGGAAATTCACTCCTATCTACCCAGGTTCGCTTTGCCCACTCAAGTTGAATGCTCTCCCCTTCTTTAGGCCTTTTCTTGGGTTCTTATTTCATCCCAATCGCCCCTCCTCACAAACCCACCCATCTCGGAGTATACCAATCTCGTGCATGTTTGTTTAACCTTGGGTCAAACATCCCTTTGCATGTCACTTCCCATGTCCTTTCTCATAGCGTGGTCATCTGAGTCCATGTGGAAATGTGACATAGAAACCCAGCACATCGAAGCTGGAGGAGTGAGCAGTTATCTCAGGCAACACAATGGTTTCCAGATAAAATAACTAAGACCCAGGTGACTTGTCCAAGATCAAGCAGGGACACAATTTGGACAGACTCCTGGTCAATACTATTGCGAATCCCCAACGAGTTGCTTCTAATGTTTTAAGATGTGAAACTTTCTTATTTACCTTGGTCTATTCAACATCTAGTCTAGTGTGTGGCATACAATAGGTGCTCCATAAATGCCTGTTGAATGAGTGAGTAAAAGCACGAGTGAAAGAGCAAATGAAGGCATGAATGAGTGCATGAATGGGCCTCAGAGAGTGGTGAAGGAAGGAATGAAAGGTGGGAAATTTTCACATTCAAGACTACAGTCAAGCAGAAATGTGAATAGACAGACCGCTTGTGTAGTAATTCCAGAATCAGAAGGATTCTTGAACTTGCACCTAGGCAGGCAGGCATGTGCCAGGGGTGGTGGGAGTGGGGGAAAGGGGGAGGGCTACGCAGCATTGACTCACCAGCCTTTTGTCAAACAGGTTCCCAGCAAACTAAAGACATGAGGATCCGCAGCCTCACCTTGCTGTCCTTCCTCCTTCTGGCCGCTCAGGTGTTCTTGGTGGAGGGGAAAAAGGAAGTAAGGAATAGAGGTGGCGGCAAAGCCACCACGGATAAAACACAGATGCCGGGCAAGCCCTGGAATGAGCAGAAAAGCCAGTCACCCAAGCCCCTGACCAAAGGCAAGTTTGTCACCCAAGACCAGGCCGACTGCAGGTGGGTGGTGACGGAGAAGGAGGAGGGCATTGTCCTGAAGGTCGATTGCACCCGACAGGATAACAAGTTTTCCTGCTCCTTCACGGGCAAGCCAGCCTCATGCCTCGAGTCCACAAAGAAGGGTGTCTATTGGAAACAAATCGGCCGGAGCCTGCGCACTCAGAAAGTCCTCTGTGGAGACTCCAAGAGCGTCCTGAAGACCAGGGTGTGCAGAAAGAAGTTCCCAGAATCCAACCTCAAGTTGGTGAGCTCTACTCTACTTGGAAAGAAACCCGGCCAGGAGACCATGATGGAGCCGAGCCTGAACAATGAGGCCTCCCTCCCGGAGCCTAACAAGGTCAAGGAGAACACCCTCGCTGGCCCAGGAGAATCCTCCATCCATTCCGAGTGTCCGGAGGACCCAGACGCGGTGGACCAGAAGAAGACAGCCCTGGAGTACTGTGGCGAGTCCTGGGGCTCTCTCTGCAAATTCCTCTTCACCATGGTGCAGAGCGAATCCTGCTAAGGAGGGCGAAAGGGAACAGACCTCCATTGGGTACCTGTCCAAGCCTTCAGGATGCTGAAAAGCTTTCCAAGTTCCCCGTAAAAAAACAAACAAACAAACAAAAAAAAAACGAACATTCCTATGGGCGTGCAGGGAATTATTTAAACAGAATTTGTAATTTTTTGTTTTTGAGTTTTGGAATTTGCTTTATATTCATTTCAGAGGTTGTTCACTGCCATGTTTCCAGGGCCCACAAAGCCGTGTGTATCTGAGCAAGTAACAATCACTCTTTGAGCTGAATGGGCCAGAGAGGATGATTTCAGTGCGATGCCATTTTGCTTGATTAACAAAATTAATAAAGCTCTGTGTATTTTTCAAAAATGCTCAAGCATTGTTTGTGCCTCTGCGTCTATTTCCAATAAACTCCTAAGCAGGCCTCCGTGTATCAGTGCCAATTTCCTGTTCCCCATTCATCCCAAGTCATCCCATAAGGTGACCCACTCCAAACTCCTATGTTTACACTTGCATGCCTTGCCCTGTGGTATTTGATGCTCACTGTACGGATTTCAGGGTCTCACAGATAGTAGGCAGGATTTGAATCTAGGGGGTCTCCAAGCCAAGTCCATTTGATGGATAAACACCCTCTACTGGCAAAGTCAGAGCTGCCCAATGCCAGCCACCAGATGCAGGCCCCCTGATCGTGAGTAGCTCATTTCTAGCCAGAGGGAGAGAGGTCTGCATAAGAACAGTGCCCTGTGATGAAGGCTCCAATGGAAAGGATGTAAAGGGGGAAAAGCACCAAGAAGAGGAAGAAAGTGCTGGAAATACTCAGCTTGAGCTGCACAAAAGGGGGTGATATGGAGCTGGAATTTGGAGAGTATCTTTAGGAAGGAAACAGGGCAGAATGGAGGCACGTAGGACGATAACAGCAGGTATAAAAGCAAAGATAGGAGAAAATCATAAAGGATGGGAGAGATCACATGGCTGGGATGTAGTGGGGCTCAGGGATGACACTGCTGTTAATCATTTACATGTCAGAATCTTAAAAGTTTTTTACTGCAATAACTGGGAAGAGAAAATAAATGTCCCCAATGCCTTGTCACAATTCCACAAAGAACAAAAAGTGAGGACTCAGAGTTGGCAAAAGCACTGTTCTTTAGAGCTTCTTTAGGATTGGTGGCAAGGAGGAATGGCCAGTGGGGTGGAAGAACGTCATTTTACCAGGACTTACCCTGAGCATTGTCAGTGGCCAATCCAGAGTTGACGGCCTCAGTGTCCGTTTGATTGTCATCATCAACATCATCAACTCAACACTTATCTCTCACTTTCTATATCCAGGCACCATACTAACCTTTCCCCATGGAGTATACATCTATTTATTCATTTACTCACTCAATTAACACGTTATTAAGCACAGACTATCAGAATCTTGTTCGGAGCTCAGAATCCAGTGTCTACAAGAGATGAATGCTCTGCCCCATGGGGCTACCAGTGGGGAAACTAATGGTAAATTCACAAATGCTCAAGCATCAAAGAGGAAAAGGAAGGAAGGAGGAGGGGGTGGAAGTGATGGAAGACAATCTGTCTTAAATGAGATGGTTAGGGGAGGCCTAACTCTGGAGGTCACTTTTGTGTCTGGATCTAAATTAAGAGAGGTGTTAAATCAGGTGACACTTTTGGGTAAGGATGTTCTAAATAGTGTGGACAGTCAGTACATGTGCCCTGACATTAATTAATAA
Organism: Lasiurus borealis; assembly: GCA_004026805.1. Taxonomy (NCBI): domain Eukaryota; kingdom Metazoa; phylum Chordata; class Mammalia; order Chiroptera; family Vespertilionidae; genus Lasiurus; species Lasiurus borealis. The sequence continues at coordinate 103,275 of PVJN01002078.1, forward strand.
GCCATGACATTAATTAATAAGCTACTGTGTGCCAGGCATGGTTCTAAAGGAAGGAAATAATAGCAAACTAAAAAGAAAATTATCCCTCTTTTATGATGTTTATATTTCAAATAGAGGCCTAGTGCACGAAATTCATGCCCAGCCTGCACCCTCACAATCCAGGACTGCTGGCTCACAACCATTCACTTGCCTGCCTGCTTGATTGCCCCTAACTGCTTCTGCCTGCTAGCCTGGTCACCCCCTAACCACTCCCCTGCCAGGCCAATCAGTACCTAACTGCTCCCCTCCTGGCCTGATTGCCCCTAGCTGTCCTCCCCTGCCAGCCTGGTCACCCTCAACTGCCTTCCTCTGCCAGCCTGTTCCCCCACAGCTTCCTTCCCTTGCTGGCCTAATCACCCACAGCTGCCCTCCCCTGCTGGACATCTTGTGGCAGCCATTTTGTGTCCACATGGGTGTGGCCATCTTTGACCACATGGGGGCAGCCATCTTGTGTATTGGAGTGATGGTCAATTTGCATATCACCTCTTTATTATATAAATAAGCTAGCTGGGTCTAGCTTGACATGTTCAGAAATATCAAACATCACTGACTCACTCTAGGACACAACTGACCTATAAACCTTATCCCCACACCCAAGAGTATGGACCCAACATCACAGGTCCTCTTTGTGGTCCTCCTGACCACACCACAGGAACATTTCCCTTTAAGCCTACACAGACTGTCAGTCCTTTGCCCCCTGCCACTCATACATATCAATTCCACAGAGTCTTGAAAAAGGAAAACATTTCCAGGGGTCATGAATGAGATAAACATTGGAAAACAGACCAGACCAGACCATGCGGAAAGCCATCTTAAGGTCCCTTCCAGCCCCTAAAGCTAGTGATTCTTCTAAGTCACTCATGGCTCTGGCTCATGGCAGAACTGGGAGGAGCCTTGTTTTCAACCTAGTGGAGTCGGCAGGATCTGGGTTAGAGGTTGCTCTCTGCTGCTTCTCAACCAAGATCCCCGGGCCAATTATTTAAGTCTTTTGAGCTCCATTGAGCTCATCTGCACAAAGACTGTCCGCACTGTTTAGAACATCCTTACCCAAAAGCGTCACCTGATTTAACGCCTCTCTTAATTTAGATCTAGACACAAAAGTGACCTCCAGAGTTAGGCCTCCCCTAACCATCTCATTTAAGACAGGTTGTCTTCCATCACTTCCACCCCCTCCTCCTTCCCTCCTTTTCCTCTTTGATGCTTGAGCATCTGTGAATTTACCTTTAGCTTCCCCACTGGTAGCCCCATGGGGGCAGAGCATTCATCTCTTGTAGATCACTGTATTCTGAGCTCCTAACAGGATTCTGATAGTTTGTGCTTAATAAATTACGTGTTAATTGAGTGAATAAATGAATAAGTACATGTATATTGCATGGGGAAAGGTTAGTATGGTGCCTGGATATAGAAAGTGAGAGGTAAGTGTTGAGTTGATGATGTTGATGATGATAATCAAATAGACTCTGAGGCTGTCTACTCTGGATTGGCCACTGACAATGCTCAGTGTAGGTTCTGGTAAAATGACATTCTTCCACTCCACTGGCCATTCCTCCTTGCCACCAATCCTAATGACACCTTCTTTAAGGTTGTTGTAAGACTAATATTGGTCAATACATCTTGAGCACCTAGAGCCACACTTAGTGCTCACATAGTAGGCTTTCAACACAAATAATAGTCTGACATCCAGAGTGCAAGACTGGTTTTGGAGGGAGGTCAGGAATTTATGTAAACTTTAAAAGTGTGAGGGTTTTTATTTTCTCTAATACAAAAAGCAATAAGGAACGGCCATTATTGATCACCTTTTATGTGCCGGAGGCTTTGCCCATTTTCTTATTTAATCCCTCAGCAATTCTGTCTCACAGATATTATCATCCTCATTTTCTAGATAAGAAAACAGAAGCTCAGAGAAGCTGAGCCACGTACCAGGGTCACAGAGCCTCTCAGAGGCACAGCCTGGACCCGGGGAACCGAGGTCTGTGGGTCCCCAAGCCCATTCTGCCTCCACAACTCACAATCTCCTTCCCGTGGAGAGAGAAGAGTGGCATGAGTGGTCTTCAGGCAGGAGCCCAGCCATTAAGAAAACAGGGTGCACCCGTCCCTCTTATGTTCTTTTTAAAAAATATATTTTTATTGATTTCAGAGAGATGAGAGGGAAGGAGAGAGAAACATTAATGCTGAGAGAGAATCGTGGATTGGCTGCCTTCTGTACACCCCTACTTGGGATCGAGCCCAAAACCCAGTTGATGAAGCTCCTTAAGGATTGTAGCTCATAGGTCAATGCTCGGTTATTTATCTTTGTTATTAAGCAATGTGGCCAAAAACGAATCAACAGCTGGGACTCGCAGATGTGGAGAAGAGAGCAACATAAGTTAATGTAGGACCATCCACTGTTGGAAAATTAGATGGCTGTTAAGTGTTTCTGATTATAAACAAGGCTGTTAAGACCCATCCTTCAAGATAAATCTTTTCTAACTCTAGGATTTTACTTCTTTAGAGAAAATTCCTAGAAAGCAGACTGCAAGGCCCAACACTGTGCTTCTGAAAGAAGCTTTTTATTGTTTTAAAACTCAAACATTCATCAGTAGTAAATGTCTACGTATCCTTCCCTCAGTTTCAACAACTACCCACTCCATGGCTAATCTCACTTCACCTAGAAAGGTCCCAAGTCTCCTCTCCCCCGGATGGTTTTGAAACAAATCTCAGACACACATCATTTCATTTGTAAATATTTCAACTTGTACCTCTAAGAGATAGGGCAAGAGCACGCACGTTTTTAAAGCTCTTGACACATATTGCCAAACTGCCTGCCAAAAAAAAAACCAAAAAACTTTTATCCCAACAGTAGAAGAATGCGGGCCCCTTCTCCCCATTTTCATCAACCTCAGGGGTACCAGTTCAGGTGGGTGGGGGTAGGGGTGGGCATTAAATACACACAGTCCAAGAGTGGTGATCGTAGATGGGGAACCGGTTACAATGACATTGGAAAAGCTAACAGGGCCCAGCGAGGCAGCCCTAAGCCAGCGGCTTCCTCCTCGCAGCCCAGGGCGCCAAAGACAAAGGAAACTGGTGTGTGACTGAGCCCAGGGTCAGGCTCCCACTGGAGCCAGAACACGGGAGGGAGGAACCGTCTGTGGGAACAGGAGTCACAGAGGCCAGAAATGTCACCAGACACAGAATGACCTGCTTCCTCCCTCCCACTGTTCTGTGGGCCAATCCTAACCTGAAGCCAGGGACCTAGGGCCGCGGTCGGCAAACTCGTTAGTCAACAGATCGGCAGTTTGCCGACCACTGAGCTAGGGAGTCTGGGAAATGAGTTTGCACCAGCCCCCCCACCTCCCCCTAACACATGCAATGGCAATGCAGGAGAGGTGGGGCGTGATCCGAGGGCCAGTAGCCACAGGATGCGCTCTGAGCATCGCCGTTTTCTTCAGCTTTGTGCACCTATAAGAGCTGTTTAGAAACCCCACATGTCTGCAAGTCATGAGCGAAGGCATGGGGTTGGCACACATAAAGTGTCAACTACAGAGCGAGAAGGACGCGTTGTTTTGGTTTCTTTTTTTCTAATATATTTTATTGATTTTTTACAGAAAGAAAGGGAGCGGGATAGAGAGTTAGAAACATGGATGAGAGAGAGACATTGATCAGCCGCCTCCTGCACTCCTCCTACTGGGGATGTGCCCGCAACCAAGGGCATGTACCTGGGACCCTCCAGTCCGCAGGCCGATGCTCTATCTACTGAGCCAAACCGGCTAGGGCAGTTGAAGAGAATGAAAATTAGTCCGACCCATTTTGAGGGGAACTTGCCAATATTTCTCAGAATTTACAATCTCAAGCCCTTCAGCCTATTCATTCCTCTTGTAGAGTTTTATGTACATATACTTGCACGTAACAAAGACATGTGCTAAGGATACTCATTATGGTATTATTTATAGCAGCAACACACTGGAACAACAGGCATTTACATAAGGACCGGTTGAAACCACGAAGGGGTTGTTGGAATGATTCTACGAAATGCAGTTAAAGAAATGTGTTTTTAAAAAGTGTGTAGAGCATGCCTCCATGTGTTTACACATTAATATATGCATAAAATATGTCTCAAATTGCATGAAATTGTTTTTCAAACCACTGGCAGTAGCTATTGCCTTTGGGGAGAGAAAACAGAAGACTAGATGAGATAGGAGAGAGACCTATGTACCCTTTGTACTTTTAATATTTGTTCTCTGTGCTTTGTGTTAGGGTGAACCATTATAAAATTGTCAACATGGTATCACTTTTGATCCACAAAATGGTAATTTCATATGTCCTTCCCATCCCCAGGCCTCTTGCCACCACCAGCCTGATGTTGCCCCATTGGCTCCAGCCAATCAGCACAGCTGCTGAGGTGTGGGCTCTCACCAGCTCCGGGGAGCCCCTGCGCACTGTGGTATGCAAGAGGATGATCTTCCCGCTGTCACCTCTACCCTCACCCATCAGCAGCCTTCACTGACTCTTAATCTCCATCTTGGCCTTCATCTCACCCATCTCCTTACTTATGAAGCTCCCTCCCCTTCAAAGGAGATGCTTTAACTCCCAAGGGAATAAGGGGAGGAAAAGGGAGTCACTAGGCAAGAGGGCATGTCTTAACGAGGTTGACCTTGAGCCCAGCTTTTCTTTGTTCCCTAAGATCCAAACTGGCTTCCTCTCCTTTGCTGGCAAAGATTGTCACAAGGAGACAACTGCAAGAGAGGAAATGGAAACCCGGGGGAAATGGCTTGTTTGGTGTGGAAATGGTGGAGGAGCACGCCGGGGCAAGGGCCTTCAGGGTGACTGCCAGGCCACCCCACCAATCGCACCATTGGGTTCCTCGGAACCAGGAGCTCCATCTGACCTTGAGGCCTCCCCTTAAGATGATTCTAGGGAAAGACCCAACGTTTCTGTTAAATAATATCCGTAATTAATTAGGGTGTCTTGAGCGCTTATAAAATGGGAAGCATCCTGCTAACATGCTTTCCACATGATCACATTTCATCTTCTCTCCTGGAAGATTTGTATTGTTTCCAGTAATTTTCAAAAGAGGAAAGTTGGGTCTCAGGAGATGGATGTACACAAATGGTAAGCGACAGAGGCAGGGGGCAAAGCTCTTGGTATAACCACTCTGCTTTTCTGTGAAGGGGAAAGAATGACAAGATATGAGATCTGAAGGAGGGGAGCAGAGGGTCATGTCTTATAGGATCTACTAGGTTATAATAAGGACTGACTTTCATACTGGGTGGAATGGGAGGCCATTGGAGGACTGATCTGATGGGACTTCCTTTTTATCAGGATCGCTCTACGCCCAGGCTGAGATCGGCATGCAGGCGGTCATGGTGGAAGCAGAGGACCAGGTAAGAGGCATGCCTGGCAATGCAGCTGACAGATGATGGCAACTAAGGCCCTGCATGAGAGCAGGGAAAGTAGGACGAAGGACCTGGATTTTGGATCTCTTTTGTAGGGTCCATAGGATTTGGTGGTGACCTGGCTATGGGTCATGAACAGGAGAAGTCAAATGTGATTTGAAGGTTAAACTGAAAGAAGAGAGTCGCCATTATCTGAGACTAAAAAGGAATATTGGTGGTGGGGATTAGGGGTTCACTTTTGTTTCTCGGCAGTTGTGCAAAAAGAGATCAGGCACAGCCACATTTGCCATGGGGGTTTCCCATGTCCCAGAGCCATGTTTTATTATGGCTCCAGCTTCCTTTCTGGGGAATTTCTACTTACCTTTAAAATCTTAGGTAAATGGCACCTTTCTGGGAATCCTATGATGACGCCAAGTACAGAGTGCCAGGCTCCCTTGCCCCTGTGGTCCACACCTCCCAATGTGACATTGGTTATACGCTGTAACTTGTGGTTCACTACTTCCTTGAGGCTTGCTAGCTATTGATCTCTAAAAGGTCAAAGCTTGCCCTGGCTGGTGTGGCTCAGTTGGTTGGAGAGCTGTCCTGTACACTGAAAGATGGTGGGTTTGGTTCCTGATCACGGTGAGTGTGAGAGGTAGCTGATTGATATTTCACTCTCATATAGATGTTTCTCTCTCTCTCTTTTACTTTCTCTAAAATCAGTAAAAAGCATGTCCTCAGGGGAGGATTTAAACAAAGGTCAAGGCACAGGCTTTATCCTCTGTAGCTCACAGGCACCTACCTAATACATGGAGCTTGGCTCTGAATGGGATTTCATCCGAGCTTGTTGATTGAGTTGCTTAGATACACTGTGGTGAATGACCGTCGTCATACCAGATGGGAGTCACAAATTTGGGATCATGGAGTCAGCACTTCTCTAGTTCAAAGGACTTGTCATCGGATGAGAAATTTGGGTCGCACAGGGGGGAGTTACTGGTTCATGGTCTTTTAGGAAGGCAGGACTAGGACATAGTGGCTCTGATTTTTAGACTGGTGATCATTCCCCCACTCTCCAAAACTGGGTCTTGAGTCTCTTATAACAGACTCCTAAGGAGACTAATTGCTTAAGAGTGGCTACAAAAGAAGGTGTTTCAAAACAGACGTTCTCACACTCTCTTACTGATATTATCGTTGCGCCCGCAATTTGGCAATATCTAATAAAACTGGTCAGTGAACAAACCCTTTAACCCCCCAGATCTACTTCTAGATATTTGCCTTATAATAGACTCAGATGTGCAGGAAACAGCATTTCCCCAAGATTGGTCATTACATCCAAATAATGAATGGTTGCTGTTGTAGTGAAATCTGGAAGAATCCTGAAAAGGAAGCGACAAGGTAGACCATAGTCATCTGTTCAAGGCGTGCATTGTGAAAAGGAATGCAATCATGTCTCTCTCATTTCCTCCTTCTCCCCCTCTCCCCCTTCTTCCCCTCTCCTCTTTCTCTCCCTTCTTATCTCTCTAAAGATTAAGTAGAATCCTAGCTAGCTTGGCTCAGTGGATAGAGCGTTGGCCTGAGGACTGAAGGGTCCCAGGTTCAATGGTTCACTTCCGGTCAGAGGCACATGCTCAGCTCGCAGGAACGATCCCCAGTGGAGGGCATGTGGGAGGTAGCCAATTGATGATTCTCTCTCCTCATTAATGTTTCTGTCTCTCCCTTTCCCTTCATCTCTTAAATCAATAAAAATATACATATATTTTCTAAAAAGAATAGCCAAAGAACTTATATACATACAGGCATAAACCATGGACACAGACAACAGTACGGTGAAGGCCTGGGGGTGTGGTGCACAGTGGAGGAGGTCAATGGGACATTTTAATACTTTCAACAATAAAGGTAAATTTTTAAAAAATCAATAGAAAAATATCCTCGGGTGAGAATTGGCAAAAAATAAAAATAAAAAATAATTTAAAATAGAAAAAAAAAAGAATGTCATTCAGTGATAATTGCTACAAAGACAAATAGAGTGAAGTGAAGGGGCTAGAGAGCGTGGGTGGTCAGAATAGCTTCCTGTGAAGTTCACCTTTGAGCAGAGACCAGGCTGATGTGAGGGAACATGCCTGCGCGCCTCTGAGAACGGAAAGCGCTTGATCCGAGTCTCTGATGCAATGTGGCTGGAGGGGGAGATGGCAGAGAGAGATTGTGATGTAATAATAACAGTACTACTACTACTAATAATAATAATTTGGTATATGTCCTTGGTTCCTGGCACAGAGCTTATCTGTTTCTTGGAATTTCCTTAGTGATAGAGGTGATAGGAATCTTCGTTATTCATAAAAAGTTCCTTCCTTCATAGCTGCGTTTGTGCTCATGAGGTGACTCCTGGAGGGTCTCTGAATCCTCAGGATGGAGGCTGTTTGATGGGGAACTGGAGGGTGCAATGCTGAATTCTCTGTAAGGTAAATAATTTTTCTTTATTTTCCCTAAAAACCTCTCCGTAAACTCTAACGCAGTGTCTTCTTACGAATGTAAAAATACACCGAGTTGTGCTTCAAAGTTGCTGCAGAGCAAACAGAAAATCTGCAGTCAGAGACAGCCAGGGAATGGGTGAGAAATGCCGTTTCATTCAGACAATTATTGGACATCTGGTAGACCCAGGCACTGGCCCGCACCTTGGGAAAGTATAGACAGGGAAGATGGGTTTCCTCCCTTTCACAGTTCATACTAGTGGGAGGGACATGGTGGGGGTCAGTGGTCTCCAACAGGAAAAATAAGAGCATTTTTGCTTGTTTTTATTTATTTATTTCCATTTAAAAAATAATGTTTGGTAAGAAAATCATCTTACAAGAATAGCATGCTCTTATAACAACTATAATGGAAGTTTTTACTTAATAGATCATTTTCTCTCAACCAATCCCGATTGAAGTTGGAGAAATCAAGCTGATAGCTCTGTCTGGGTCATGGAGTCAAGGTTTCATCTTCGTGTTTTAGTCCAGCATCGCTGGTATTGGTTGGCACTGCTTCAGAGAAGTGTTTCTGAAGTCTGGTTGACAGGTCCATCCATCAATACTTTTTGGTCTGGATCCAGTCACTGTTTTCTTGTTCGATAAGAATCATGGTGCCACTGTTCCATAGATGATCCTTGGGTGATGAGGGCTCCCCTATTTAAGAAATCTGGAGGGAAACATTCAGTGACCAAACTTGTATTGACAATGTGTTAGCCTGAAGACAGCTGTGAGGACATCACATTCTCTCCGCACCAGATCATCAGGGGAAGGTTGAACCCAGTGGTGACTTACCTGTTTCACCCTTTTTCTGTGGCCACTGAGTAACTGCTGTGATTAAGGGAATTCATCTGTACATTGGCCTGGAGCATCGTTCAACATCCTTTCAACACTGGATGTTCTGGATGAAGAATGTGCTGCCGTGCTTTCCAGAACCAACCCTTTGCCAGATGAGCGAAAGGAGACACAGGATGTTATTTTTAAAAATTATTAAAGTAGAGTTGGCATACAATACTGTATTATTGTCAAGTATTATTGTTGTTGGTGGTAAAAATCCCTTTGATAAATACCACACCCTCTTGGCAAAATACCACAGTCAAATCTGTTTGCTCCCATTCCAAAGAGCTCTTAAAATTTTCAATTTTCTTTAAAAACTTGCAGATAATAAACAATACCACAGGGAGCATGGCAACAATGGACTGGAGCAGAGTATGGCTGTCCTCCCCCACCTCTTCCCCCCTGACTCCTCCCACCCCCCACCCTGCCCTCGCCTTGCCACAGTCTCCACTGCCTGTGTCACTCACTCATATGGCCCACCCTGCAGGTATCTGAAGGTGTGACAATGGGTCTGCTGCTTCGAGTACTCACAGAAACCTGGGCTTTATCCCCTGTGCACTGCCCTCACCCTACAAGGCCACGTCATTTAGCCCAAATGGACCATGATGCCTGTAAAGTGGAAATAATGCTTATCTAACTTCCCTGAAGGCGCGGACTAGACCCTATAATTCCCTGCAGTCCTTTTCCAATGTGAAGACCTCTTATTCTTGCCTCATTTTCACTTCTCCTCATGCAACACTATCTTGGAGGCTTTGGAGAAATGTGTCTAAAACACTTCTTTCCTTACCTCTGGCTGCTCAGTTCATGTAGAATAGTCTGGGAGAACACTCTTAAATTCCTGGGTTCTGACACAAGCCCAAGTCCATCTCAGGTGGTCTGCACAAAAGGTCTTGCTTTCATCCACCAAGTACATTTAGATGTTTGGGATCCAAAGGAGAAAGCCTGTTAGAAGGTAGGAAAGCCCCAATGGTGGAAGCCATGTTGAAATGGTTTTCATTGCTATTGCTTAATTGAATATGTACACTGGAACAGCACTAAAATGGGCATTTTACATAGGTTTCCTCATTTAATCTACGCAAAAACTCAGGGCAGGATTGAATTTTATGCCCACTTTGCAGATGAGGAAATGGGCTGTGAGTGGCTAAATATGTCCAAAGTTACATAAACAGGAAACAAGGCTTTTTGATGTTCATTTTTCTAAATGGTTTTGGCTACTGAACAAGGTCAATGCCCTATCTATCCCAAGGGAGAAAATCCCATCACCCAAGAACAAACTAAATTCCAAAAAGCAAAGAGAAGTCCTATATCATTACTTATGTCATATCATAAATGGAAATATCAAGAGTATTAGTATATACCTCACAGAATCAGTTTTAGGATCAAAAGAGATATAGAATGCACTTTCAGTACTGCCTGGGCTGTAGCAAGCTGAACTCTAAGCACTATGACAAAGAAAAAAGTACAAGTACATTGAAGATGAGTAGACTAGGATTCAATACTTACTACTGAGAATGCAACTGATTTCATTTGTCCACTCAGCCAAGACCTACTATGTGCCCTGCCTTGTTCCAGAAGTTGGAGAACATTAGAGAACTAAACAGACAAGAGTCACATCACAGCCTTTGAAGAGCTTGTATCCCAGTGTGAGCAGGGTGACAATAAATATCATAATAAATACATAAATTATACTGTCCTGATAAGTACCTAAAGAAAAATAAAGCATTGAACAATTAGGTGAGGGAGATGAGGACTTGAGTTGCACTTCTAGAAAGAATTCTCAGGGTAGGCCTCAGCGGGAAGATGACATTTTGGGAAAACCTCGAAAATGGAAGAAACTTAATTGGGGGAGAGGATTTCAGGGAAGGATTTCAATCCAATTGAGGGAAGAGCTAGTGTCAAGACCCTGAGGCAGGGACTTGTGTACTAAGGACAGTACAGAGCTCAGTGAAACCGGAGAAGGGACAAGCGTGAAGAAGGAGGAAACAAGGCCTGAGAGAACATTGGTGCCTCGAGACTCTCAGCAAGGCTTTCAGCTTCTATTTGAGAGAGATGAGGAGGTAATGGAGTGTTTTGAGCCAAGGAGTGTCCTGCTCTGATTTATATTTTAAAAGGACATCTTTGGCTATTTTGTGGAAGATACACTATAAAGCAGCAAGAGCAAAGCGGGGAGACCAGGTAGAAGATTGTTGCCAGAATCTCAATAAGGGATAAGGGTATCTTGGATCATGGGGACAAAAGGAAACATGACAATATATATGTAAATGCTATATATATTTTGAAAGTACAACTGATGGTACTTCCTGACGTAGGGTGTAGTATGTAAAGAGAAAGCCAAAGGGTCGGGCCTGATCCACGGGAAGGAGAAAGTTGCCAACAACAGAGAGAGGTAAAACCTGAGGATTAAGTTTTGTGGAACATAGATAAAGATCATCCAGTTGGAAGATATCAAATTTTGAAATAGCTCTTTAATAGACAATTGGAGATTTCAAGAGACAGCTGCATATTTGAGCCTAAAGTTCAGGAAAGAGGTCTGGAGGAGGATTAATTGTGTGAATCATCAGGATATGGATGGTATCCAACCATGAGATTAGAGGCAAACAGGGGAGCAGGTGAGGTCCAAGGACGGAGACCTGCGTCTCACCATAGATAGGGTGAAGAAGTCTGGGTGAAAGATAGGAAGCAGCCAAGGAGACAGAGAGGAGCAAACAATAGGCAGGACATAAAGCAAAGGAGTATGGTGTCCTGGAAAACAAGAAGTTATATCACCGAGAACACAGTGATCAACTGTGTCAAATGCAAGGAAGGTAAAGGATCAGTGGATTTAGCAACATGGGGGTTGTTATGTCCTTGGCAGGAGCTCTCTCTTGGTGGAGAAATGGACCAAAAGGCAGATGGGTGAGTTTGAGAGAGAACAGGAGGGAAGGAATAGGAATCCTTAAGTTGAGTCAACTCTTCCCTTGCTGCCAAGGGAAATTAAGAAATGAGTTCACTGATCCAAAAGCACAGAAAAGAATTTTTCTGTTTATATGTCCGTTTTTGCTTAAATGGAAAAATTGACTTTATGTTTGGGTGCCGATAAAAAAAAAAGCAAAACAAACAAAAAATGATGTTATAGAGAATCATAACATCATTGAGGGTTACGGGTTATTTTTTAGGAGGGATCGGGGGAATGGAAGGATGTCCCTGAATAGGTTAGAAGAGTAGGATCTGGTGCACAGTGAGTGGTTTTCTGTAACTTCCGTGGTGATCGTTGGGAAAGAACTGTGTGGGTACAGATGCTGGAAGATGGAAAAACCTCTCTTGACTTCATTTCCTTATTTGTAACCGACGCTTATAATGCTCACCTCACCCAGATTTTGGAAAGGCTAACTGAGTTAAGTTCCCAATAGTCCTCAAAAATGACAATCTCTGACTGGTCTCCTTGTCCCCTCGTTACAATTTTTGGACTTGAAACCTGTGTATTGTGAGGTACACTTCTAATAGGTAAAATTAGCTTCTAATAGAGAAGCTAGTGAAGTTATGTTTATCCATAAATACTCATCAGATTAAAAAAAAACATGTTATTCTTTTCTTGTTGTTGTTAATCCTCACCCCAAGAATATTTTTTTCCATTAATATTTACAGAGAGGAAGGGCGGGGGAGAGACAGAGAGAGAAACATCGATGTGAAAGAGACACATCCATTGGTTGCCTCCCACATGCACCCAAACTGGGCCCAAGGATGGATCCTGCAACTGAGGCATGTGTCCTTGACTGGAATTGAACCCCCAACCCTTCAGTCCTTGGGCCAATGCTCTATCCACTGAGCCAAACTGGCTAAGGAAAAAAACATTTCATTCTTAATAAAATGCCTCAGGTAACTGCATGGAATGCCTCCTATTAAAATATTACAACAAAGGCAATAACTGAATTGGTGGCAGTGATATCTCTCACATCTTTGCCATCCTGTTTGAATAAACCAGTTTTACACCTAAAGATTTATTTAAATGTTCCCCAGCCTTTATCACAGAATTGAGGTACAGGGGCCGCTTCAGGCTGTGGGTCAGTATCCATGAGAAACCACCTCCTTCCCGACTTGATTTCTGAGCACAGATCAGGCCCGTGGAGGAGCCAAAGGTTCGCAGTTGGCCAGGTTGCATTGGTTCACTGCACTGAAACTGCAGTCAAGATCAATCTCTAGGAATCAGGAGCCCCGGACTCTAACCCTGAAGTGAACCTGTCCAGTTGGACTTGACCTTTGGGAAGAACTTTAACCCTCTGAGCCTCTGTTCCCTAATCTAGAAAACGAATCTTTGGGCTTCATGACATCACTTCAGCCTGCAGGCCTGTGATTCTGAGAGTTTGAGATCCTGCACGGCTTTCCGGGCAGCAGAAAGAGATTGGTTGGGGCCACCATTATCCTATCGTAGAATGTGAGCAAATTGTTCAGCGTTTTCTAGTCTCAGTCTCCTCGTCTTTCAGCTGTGTTGTGAAAACTGAGGACGGTCCTGTAGGAGAATCACTTTATTAAAAATACTCGGCCATTCCAAGCTCGGGGGCTGAAGCAGTGACCTTCAACTAGGAGAGGACAGGGAGTATCAGGATTGACCTGTGGGGTGTAATGAAAATAGTCACATCTCGCCTCAGCCGCTGGGCCCTTGTGGGCAGTAGGTTTCTTTTCTTTCTCAAACTGTTAGATCAGCAATGGTTGTCGACAGCCTTGACTTGAGAAGATGCTAAGGATGTGCATGGACTCCATTAGAAAGTTAGGGGTTGGCCGAAACCAGTTTGGCTCAGTGGATAGAGCATCGGCTTGCGGACTGAAAGGTTCCAGGTTCGATTCTGGTCGGGGGAATGTATCCTGGTTGTGGGCACATCCCCAGTGGGGAGTGTGCAGGAGGCGGCTGATTGATGTCTCTCTCTCATCGATGTTTCTAACACTCTATCCCTCTTCCTTCCTCTCTGTAAAAAAAACAATAAAATGTATTTTTTTTTTTTAAAGAAAGGGGTTGATTAGCACTATCCATGATGAATATTATATTAGTGACAGGTAGCTGTGGCTGTTTAAAATCCCAGGTTTAAATGTGCACACGCCTGTCAGAATTGTTTTTCAGTTCCATTTCTTTTTTTTTCTTATCCTTTTTTCCTCGTTAAGTCCTGTCCTCTGCCTAGATAACCTTGAGTTTCTTTGACTTTAAACTTTTGACACAGAGAGAAGACAGGTCGGTAGAGAAGTGTGGCAAAGGCTGACTTCCCGTCCTGGTTTCTGGGGCAGATCGCCCACAAAGATGATCGCGAGGCACCCTCTTCCCATCAGGACAGGGGTCAGCTTCCCAAACCCTGAAACTAGGGCTGGCTTTGTGACTTGGTATGACCCGTAGAAGGCAGCCTGTGTGATGCTCTGGGACTTCTGGGCCTGGACCTAGGAAGCCACATAGATTTTTTTAAATATATATATTTTATTGATTTTTTACAGAGAGGAAGGGAGAGAGAGAGAAAGTCAGAAACATCGATGAGAGAGAGATATCGATCAGCCGCCTCCTGCACGCCCCACAGTGGAGATGTGCCCGCAAGCAAGGTACATGCCCCCGACCGGAATCGAACCTGGGACCCTTCAGTCTGCAAGGCGACGCTCTATCCACTGAGCCAAACCGGTCTCGGCCACATAGATTCTTACTGCACTCAGAGGGGAATCCGGTCGAGCACAGAAAGAGGTGCAGGTGTTCTGTGTGGACAGAAGAGATCACGTGGAGGAGAATCTAGGTTTCAGACATCTGAGTGGTTCCAGCTGACCCCACAGGGAGAGTGAGGTCCACTCACCCCAATAATCCTCAGACATTCAATCTGTTCCAGCTAAGGACCAGACGAGGCCATCTTGAATCTTCCGGTCCCTGGTGAGACCCACATGGGGCCAGTCAGAAGCTGGTCCAGTGGCCCCTGCTCAGATCCCCGGCCCACAGAATGGTGCCCAATAAAATGCTTACTTTTCTAAAGCACTGAATTTGGGGAGGAAAAATACACACAAAAAACAGGGTTAGGCTCTCGTTTGACTCAGTGGATAGAGCGTTGGCCTGTGGACTGAAGGGTCCCAGGTTCGATTCCGGTCAGGGGCATGTACCTTGGTTGCGGGCACATCCCCAGTTGGGGGCGTGAAGGAGACAGCTGATCCGTGTTTCTCTCTCATCGATGTTTCTAACTCTCTATCCTTCTCCCTTCCTCTCTGTAAAAATAAATAAATAAATAAAGGTGTTTTTTTAAAAAAACACACAAAAAACAAAACAGGATTAGGGTGAGTTAATTACCTTACCCAAACTCACAAAAAGAGTGAAGAGCAGAGCTGAGATTAGCATGCTATCCCAGGTTCTCCCAAATTGATAATGAAATTCTTACTCCTCTTCATTCTCTATTCTAGCTGCATATAGAACTTGCACTTCTAGATTTTAATTACAGACATATAGACTTCAAAGCACAGTCATAGTTAGTACCACACAATTCAACGCACAATTATATACCAACTCTTACTCTGCTTCCTAATTACTTGGCCACACATATTTCAATGGGTAATTTCTCAGAAGTCAGTAAAAGAAAACACGCTTCCTGACAGAAGCAGACAGTATAGTCATTAACTTTATTATAAGTGGGCCTTACCGTTCACCAGAGAGCCCATCTTTTAAAGTGTTATGTAAGTAACATTTGTGTAGATCAAATCCTATCCGAACCAAACAGAAGTCTCCACTTTAAGAAAATCAGCAGCAAACTTTTATAGAGCTTAAATCATTTTTAGGATTATGAATCACTTCCAAGTCATTTTGTATCCCGGAAGCTGAGATTTTTTATGTTATATTTTCTTAAAAATTTGGCACAACTTTAAAAGATGAAATTCTATGCAGGGCATAGAACAGCCCTTGACGTAAATGAAGTGCTGGGGGAGAGAAAAAGATGACGATTACATGCATGCTATGGGTTGAACTGTGTTCCCTTCAGAATGTTGAAATCAGGATCCTTAGGACTTAAGGTGACCTTATTTGGGTCTTTGCAGATGCTGTCAAATTGAGATGTTGTTAGTGTGAGCCCTAATCCAATGTGGCTGATGGCCTTATAAGAAGGGAAAATGCTGTGTGTTGACAGAGACAGAGCGTGGAGTGCTGAAACCAAGGAACGCCGAGGATCACAGCCATCACCAGGAACGGGGAAAAGGCAAGGAAGGGTTCTACCCGGAGTCTCAGAGGGAGCACGCTCTGCGGACACTTCCGGCCTCCAGAACTGTGAGAGAACAGGTTTCTGTTTTTTTGTTTTTTGTGTTTTTACCTCCCAGTTTATTGTAATTTGTTATAGGAGCGCTAAAAAAAAAAAAAAAAAAAAAAAAAAAAGAGCAGAAGGAAATATATCAACTGTAGTCCTTGTTTGGTGAAATGATGGATTTTATTTCTTTTGTGTGCTTCTCTGAAGTTTCCAGATTTCCTCTGTAAACATGTCTTAAAGCTTTAAGGGCCTGAGAAATAGGCCCCAAGTTGGGAATATTCAAAGAGTTAAGGCAGATGAAGAATAAAATATTATTCTTATATTTGGTAAAACATTGGGTTGCTTACAAATCAGATTTCATCCTTTCTTATGGCGGAGTAGCATTTCTCAGCGAGACTTCTCCTTTTGCCCAATCCGGATTCTTTTGCCTCCCTCCCAAGTATTGATATGATCTCAAGAGCAACCCAAATCAACTTTCTGCTCTCAAAACACCTTCTTACAGTCCCTTTCCCAGGGAAACTGACCTACAGCACACATATGCCTGCGGTTGTTTCAAAGCAAAACATCTACCAACTTGTTTTTAAGTCATTAAAGTATTTCCAAGAGCACTGTTTTGAAACAGATAACTCAACTTGGCTTGTAATTTGAGGTATATGTTAGCTTGATGGTTACAAAACAGTGCAAATGCTATGATTGCAATTAAAAACTAGATATAAGTACGTACATTTCATAATAAAAAAGACTTGAGGACATCGCCAATGAACTAATACTTTGCATGTAACGACTTGTTTTCAGGCATTAAGTTCAACGTTACATCAAAAATATGAAAATGGCAATTAACTCTAAGTGAGGGAATTAGAGGTGATTTTTATTTTCTTCTTCCTCTTATTAGCATGTTTTCCAAATTTTATTTTGTGAACCCTCATCCAACGATATTTTTCCATTGATTTTTAGACAGAGTAGAAGGTGGGAGGGAGGAGGAGGGACAGAGAGAGAGAAATATCAATGTGAGATAGATACATTGATTGCTGGCCTCCTGCATACTCCCTGGCCAGGGCAAGAATGGAGCCTGCAACCCAGGTCTGTGACTTTGATGTGAATCAAACCCAGGATCTTTCAGTTTGGGGGTTGATGCTCTATCCACTGAGCCAAATAGGCTAGGGATGTTCTGTGATTCTATAAAAAGTTATAAAAATTATTTTATAAATAGTAGATGTTTATTTTACCAAGTATTTCAAAAACCATTTGCTATAATATTCATATCACATATAACCTCAAATTTTTCTCTCCACACTCTGCAAAGCCCGGGATATTAAAAAATAAGATATATCAGTTCAACAGAAGTTTAAAGAGATATGTTATTTAATTCTTTTGTACTAAAAAAAAAAGATAGCTTGAGTATTTGAATCATTTTCACTTTGAAACTGAGAAAACAGAACTCTGAGGCACTATTCACTGACCTCAGATAGATTGCACAACAAAAGGAACTTACAGTTTTCCCAGAATTGAGTCTGACAGAATCACCCTAGACATCAAGAAATGCAGAGCCTGGACTTGAGAGTTCGGGACCAAATCCTGATGTTTTATTTACTCCAATCTAGAATCTATCTTTCAAAAATTGTATCCATTACTTTTTATTTGCCACATGTTTGTTTAGAATTCATTCTTAACTGACTATATTTGGTCTTCCATCTGGAGAGAGAAAAATCAATATATTGTCACTCTCAGGCTAAAAGGACAAATTATAGGCTAGGTATTTTACATTATTCCTTCCCCCAAAACATATTTGTTTGACTTTTTAGTGTCTTGGCTGAAATAAATGTATTTAACTACCTCTCTCTGGCAAACACTTCTAACGGAATTCAAACAAGGGTACTTGAAAGTTAATTGAAATGGGACATTTCAATGTAAACATCTCCAGTTGCTAATAAATTTCTGCAAAGCCAAGATAATGTGTGAGATGTAAAGATAAATGGATGCCTTCCAAATTACAGTCTGGCCATTGTGGTGATCCCATGCCAAATCACAGCCAGAGTGGCACTGTCTGACCTACTTGAACACGGTATCACTCAGGAGCTGGGTCATGAGAAGCTAGGGCAGTGAAACCCTTACAAACGGTGTTTTCAACTTTGTCTGATCTTGGACTAAACAAAAGCACAGCAAAGACTTCCGGGAAAATAGCGAATGTTCACCACTTTCAAAGAAATCCTAGACTATTCATTAGAAAATTGCTTAAGTTTGGCAGCCCTTATTAGGGAAGGTGGACGTTGTTACCGTGAATTGCTGCAAGCTGAGTGGGTATCAGATGGCATGTGGTGGGAAGGGGAGGCACTGGGTACTTTGGTCTCTCGGAATGTGGTCAAAACAAAGGTCTCCTTTCTTGATCCAAATGGCTTTCTACATGGTTTTCTCTTTTATGGGGTTTCCTAGATTCCTCAGTCTGTCCTACAAGCTGTTGTTAGAGTAATCTCCTTAAAATAGAGTTGCTTTCCACACATGGATGATTTATTGACTCTGTGGTTTAAGGAGAGAAAGAGAGAGAGAGAGAGAGAGATCAGAATACAGCCAAAAGGTTGTGTGTGTGTGTGTGTGTGTGTGTGTGTGTATCCTATTGGTATGTTTCTCTGGAAAATCCTGGCTAATATGACTAATACAATTGAAATGATTTATGACAGGTCTCTGACATTGAATGGGTGCTCAGCATATATTAACACCAGTCTCTCATCCCCAGAGGCCACTTCATTCTACGAGTAAGAAGGTGTTGGCCCAAGAGGTGTTGACCCAGGTCTTGTCCACTATCCCAATGGAACCTTGAAAAGTTCGAGAAGGTAAACCAGATCATTGCCTTTGAGCATCACAATGTAAGAGATGGCTTTGTGTTCTACAACTCATCTGTAAAGGGACTTCAGAGTTCATCTGATCTAAAAAGCATGTGGTATTGGATTGAGGGCCACATACTGGTATGTCATAATGTCGTGGTTTTTTCATTTAAGATCGGAGAAAAGTCACATAAGTCTGCATTTCTGGCTTCTCTTGAGGAGTTGCAAGATCAGATGACCTCAGACCTACACACCTGCCTGGTAATATGGGGCTGGAGGTGAGGGGTCACTGCTTCCACAGACAGGACACAGGTCATCAGGCCACTTTTCTCTTCTGTGTCACCGTCACCTCCTGCAGACATCCAAGTCTGTGCCTCTCGGTATCACCCAGCTCCTTTAGTTTAGAAAAGAAAGAAGAGCCAAGACCTGTTTGGCTCAGTGGATAGAGCGTCAGCCTGTGGACTGAAAGGTCCCAGGTTCGGTCGGGGGCATGTACCTTGCTTGCAGGCACATCTCCACTGTGGGGTGTGCAGGAGGCAGCTGATTGATGTCTCTCTCTCATCGATGTTTCTGACTCTCTATCTCTCTCTCTTCCTCTCTGTAAAAAATCAATAAAATGTATTTTTTTAAAAAAAGAAAAGAAATGAAGGAAGAGATGAAGAGAGCCTGTGTGCTTGTCCAAGGTTGTGCAGCTGGGATGTTTCTTGCCTCCCAGGACACTTAGAATATCTCTCTACCAAATGGCGCAGATACTTTTATTGGCAGATTAAGTGATTCCAGTGAATCTTCCCCCCACCCTCCACAAGCTTATTTATTTCAGAAGTCAGATCTCATTCAGTGCCACCAATGAATGAGAGTGCTTTAACATGGGGTTACAGGGTGTTCATATTAACTTGTCTGGCTGTGATTATCAGCACAATTCTGGAGTCAGACCAAACCCACCTCGGCCATGACCTTGAGCAAGTTTCTCATTGCTTTGATAGCACGTGTACACGTCGCACAGTGTACAGGCGAGGATTAAGTAAAACAGCTCATCCTGTGAAGTGCTCAGAACAGTGTCTGGAATATGCCAAGCATGCAACAAAGGTTGTTGGATTAGGATGTCAGAGGAATTAAAATAAAAATAGCAAAATAGCGATGTAGCTCAATGATTTTGGCCTGTAAATATGTATGAATTCATAGCAATTTTACCAATTCGAAGCCAACACCATGGTGTTTTTCTCACTGTCTCCTACTTTATATATGTGTTCTATGTACTCATTTGATCTGTCTAACCTACAAAACGTGAAAAATGTTAATACCAACTGTTAGTTAAAGTTCAAGATCTATTTCTGGTGGTTTTTGCCCTTACTGTTGCACAGTAGGTATTATGTTCAAATAAGACTTGAGTTAATTCCCTGTAACTGGATAATTGAGTTATCAATATGACATACAGTTGGGTTAATGTTGTGCTGTTTGTATTGATTTTAGGATCTGCTCTATTTCAATCTTTCTGACTTAGTTTTGTTTAATCTGTTATGCTTGAGTTTCAAACAATGCACTATGTTAATGGAATTAAAGTAATGAAATTAACAGAGTGCCTGTCTTCTAAAAGCTTAGAGACAAAGAAGAAAGAGACCATTGCTATAAACTGTGTCTTGGAGGTGGGGACCCGGAGCTAACAAAGTACCCGCCCTCTTACAACTTGCATTCCCGTGAGGGAGACAGAAAATAAAGAAGTGAACCCTGAAATACAGTGTTCCACGGTGCTCAGTGCAATGGAAGGCAGCCAAGCAGACTGAGAAGTAGGGTGTGTACAGCCAGACTCCATCGACATTCACTCTGGAACACTGGTCCAGCAACACACTTTCCTGTCCTTCGCCTATGAGAGGCAAATTAGAATAATGCCGACTTCATGTGAATTTTTGCAAGAAGTAAGCAAGATATTCTTAAATTTCTCAGGATCGTATTTAACCCATGGGAAGTACCATGAAAGTTTTAAATTAATTAGTAGGAGAAAATTAATGCAGAGAAGGGGCAGAGACTGTAAGAAGAATGGAGGGTATAATATAAATATATATGGGGTGGTCAAGAAGGGTTTTGCAGAAAAGGAGCAGTGGAGATGGCTGACTTGTGCTTAGTATTTATTATTTTGTTGTTCTTCCTATTAAATAAACAGAATTCATCAACTCCCATTTTAAACCAGAAACCTAGTTTCCAGTTCACAGGATGCTGTCTCAGATCTACAGTGGGGTAGGCCAATGGGATATGAGTGTGTGTGATTCATGCGATTGCCTGTTATTTGTAAAGACAGAGACACTGCCAAGACTGGTTTGGCTCAGTGGATAGAGCGTCGGCCTGCGGACTGAAAGGTCCCAGGTTCGATTCCGGTTGGGGGCATGTACCTTGCTTGTGGACACATCTCCACTGTGGGGCGTGCAGGAGGCAGCTGATCAATGTCTCTCATTGATGTTTCTGACTTTCTATCTCTCTCCCTTACTCTCTATAAAAAATTAATTTAAAAAATATTAAAGACAGAGACACTGCCCAATTTTCCTTCCATTTGCTAAACAACAACCAAGAGATGCTGCCCCGTCAATATTGTCCAATCCACGCTGGGGATGAGAAAAATGGGCTACTGAACCTATGTCAGTATCTGCTTCCCTCTGCTGGCC